>WMED01019596.1:0-12383 GCA_019650415.1 Pipa parva | reverse complement strand
AGTTTGCTCACAACAATATCAGTCATTCTTCCTCTCAGATGTCTCCGTTTAGATGTGTCTGTGGGTGTAACTTAAGAGCTTTTCCCTTCCCACCCACCCCTTCCGAAGTTCCCGCTGTAGATTCTCAGATGTCTTTCTTCCTCTCTACCTGCCAGAAAGTTAAACAAAGTCATTTGAAGGCAGCTTCTTCCCAAAAGAAGTTCGCTGATCGTAAATGGCGCAAGGCTCCGAACTTTTGCGTGGGTGATCGCGTATGGCTTTCCACAAGGAATATTCACCTAAAAATCCCGTAGAGTAAGTTAGGACCCAAATTTATTGGTCCCTACACCATCTCCAAAGTCTTAAATCCGGTGGTGGTGAAATTATCTTTACCGAAGACTCTTCGCATCCCCAACACTTTCCATGTATCCTTACTCAAACCTGTGATATCTAATAATTTTTTCTCCATCAGTCCCTCTCCAGACCCCATGGTTATCGATGGTCAAGAAGAATTTGAGGTACAAAAGATCATGGATTCTCTCTTCTCCCAAGGAAATCTTCAATACCTCATCCATTGGAAAGGGTATGGTCCAGAGGAGTGATCTTGGGTGTTGTCTTCTGAAGTTCATGCACCTCATTTAGTTCTATTATTTCACAGGCAGTTTCCTGAAAAACCAAAGGGGCCCCCGGAGGTTGCCCGTGAGAGGCAGGGTACTGTAAGGTATTGGTACTTACCCAGGCATTCCGTTACAGTACCAGGTCCATCGAGGCTTCAGGAGCACCGAGTCTCCTCCTTTGTGCGGCCGTCAGGCATGCGCGCTGACGTCATAGTGCGCATGTCTCGGCTGCGCACTTTTTAAAATCAGCAGGTGCGATCATCTGACAGGCTCCCTGGCTATATAAGGGAGCCTGTCTGATGGTTTGGCGCCTGAGTATAGGTTCTCCCTGTGTATTAAATGCCTTGACCATGTTCCTAGTTTGTTCCCCATTATAGTATAGCTCCTTGTACCATAGTTACCCTGCCATTGTTCCTGCCATTATTCCTGCCATCGTTCTTCCTTCATTCCTGCTATTGTGCCAGCCATTGTTCCTGCCTTGCTTGTCTGGTCTCCCTGCATGTTTGGTCCATCTTAGGAATTGTACTGTATCTCTGTTCTGGTAACTCAGTCCTAGGGGCCGCGAAATGAGTTCCCTCCGCAGTGAAATCCTAACCTCCTTGTGGGGGCTCTAGGCGAAGACCGGGGTTTCCTTCGACTCCGCGCCCTAGTGTCTGTTTATGGAGTTTATGTCTGCTATCTCCTTCTCCTAAGTGAACATTACCAGCAAATGTAACACTCCCTGGATGATGTGCACGCTGATAATAAATCGTATTTAATAAAAGGTGTAAATTAGCATAAATAAAAAAATGTTGTTTTTTTTTATTTTCAGCCAGACTCTTCCTTTAAAGACTGAGACAGGAATTATGTCTCTTATAGGGCAGCTTTAAGGGCAAAACCACAATGGCAGTGTCTCTGTCAGGTCATAGACTAGGTATTTTTTTTACTACATGGTCTATAATACCTGGTGGCAAGTCAATTGCTTCTACTAAAGTCTATGCTTTACTTATAATCTTGCTTAGGTTTTTCCTAGATTTATCTTTGTTTAATAGTAGAGGAAGTGGCACATTTTGATGACACAGGAGACAGAGACTGAAAGGGATCATTATTGGGTTCTGTCTTTTTCTTGGAAAAGTGAATTAAATGAAGGGTATTCACTCTCTCTCTGTCTGCCTCAATATATATACGTATATCAATTTCAGGAAAACTAGCACACAAAAAAATGTAAAAAATAAAAAAAACTTTAATCCTTTAACATGATTAAAAATATATCAATCAATGTATCAGCCTGACAATCAGGTCTTTATTAAGGCTGATATCCCAATAATGGATTTTACAACTTCAGATTTGAAATGTGATGTCCCACTCACAGCTTAAAACAATATTTCTTATAAGGGCCAGTTTTTTATATTTTATATCTTCTCTTAATCATCTTTTTCTGAGCAAGGAGTTTTCTCTGGTTTAGCCCCTGAGCTAAATCACATTTCCAGTTCCCTGCTCGATGTTGCAGTTCTGCTGTTCCTGTTTTATTGTGTTTCCAGTCTCTTGCAGTTCAAGTTATTTTACAATATCTGTGCCAGCAGCTGTCACACAGGTTAACTTTCCTGGTTGCCTGTCTTTGAGTAACATGCAGTGTAGTCCAAGTATTCTTGTGGTGCTCAATATACTCTGCATCTAAGGTTAAGCCCATGCCAGCCTCTACTGGATAGATTCTTAACAGTAAAATAATGTCTGACTGAATTTAATAAAGCAACCCTAACCAAATGAAAAAAAAAATAGCGGGAGCTTCTGGTTTAGCAAAGCAGTCAGTGGCCATATTCGTTTTCTCCTGTGCAGTTGAACTGATGGGCAACTTGATGAATTTGTAAGCAATGTTTATTTAAATTGATGAGTAACTGGGTGTGTCTTTCAATAATATAATGGTCAGCTAAGTAAAATACTTCACAGTTTAACCAGTCATCAATTACAGTAGGTAGTTATATAAGCAATGTACAGTAGGAAATATGAGCACCTGGGAAGATGAACTATATAATCTCTTGTGGCGGAACAACTTTATTTCTTCCCAGGATACACTGTTATTTCGAGCTAATCATCTACTTATTTTAAATACTTTGCTTTTTTTTGTCTACTGTCTGACCTATTTGACCTTGCTTTGTTCTTGACCACGTCTTTTCCTTATGTGATGTTGATTCGTTTCTGCTTTCTATGCCAAGTTGGTATCTGTTTGTCTGAACTGGAGGCATCTTAGTCTATATGTTTGGAACGCTTGTCTCCCGTTGTGGGAGAAGTTCTTTATCTTTGTGCTATTAAGAAATTTGCTGCATTTAAATGACAGAGAGATTCTCTCAGAGGGGTCTACAGGTGTTAGAGAAGCTACATCAAAATAGAATATTTAAACCTTCAGTTTTAAAAAAAAGTAAATCCTCTGCAGTTTTATCCAATGAGACATTACTGAAAGGAGGTGTATCATTTTTGGAAGCAAGCATAGAAGAAACAACCCTTATTGTGACCTTAATATGCATATTCAGTTAATAAGTATTTCAAATTAAAACATTTAACTATATGCAATATTTAACTTACAGTCGGGGGAAACAGTGTCTGGTAATATGCTAATAAAGATCAACATGGATCAGAATTTTGCAGGTGGTGAATATTATCATTAGTCCCTTGACTTTCAAATAAATTATTGAGTACTTTACATTAAGCACAAAACTTTTTTTTCATTATAAAACCAATTTAATAAATAAAGTGCTTACTAAATCTTTAGATTAATTTACTTAATTGCACAATTGCTTTAATTAACTTAACTGGAAACTGGAGAAAAATATATGTTAAATAAGGAATTAAAAAGTTGCTGTTGTTATGAATGTCCTCAGAATTGTTAACATTTTCATGTAAGCATTAACTTGTGTGAGACTGCATAGTATATTGATAAAAATGAATTCATTTATCTGAAGTCAATTGCTAACTATGGTAAAAGGATAGATCAAATGTGACATCATTCCCAATAGAAAGAAATCATGCTGTATGTACTAGATAGGTCGAGTTGGGGGGGGATCCCAGCAAGCAATTAGAAAGGCAAGAATTAAGTTAAAAAGGGAAATTTCAAAGTTAATTTTTAGAATGGGAGGCTTAGCAATAAGATACAACTTGTTGGAAGAGTGCGACTGCTCCTTTTTCAGGACCGATGGCATACATCTTAATGACATTGCTTCTATTACAACCTGTCCCCTATGCAATTTGGATTAAACCCTATCTTCTAAGCCAGTGGTTCTCAACCTTTTTGTTGCCGTGACCCTTTAGTATAATTCCCCGTGATTTGGCGACCCCCATTTATTAATTATTATTGGGAAACCCCATTTAATTCTTATATTTCCAGTGGTCTTAGGCGACCCCAGGCAAATCATCATTCGACCCCAAATGGGGTCACGACCCACAGGTTGAGAACCGCTGTTCTAAGCGTTATCAAGTACATTAGATCATTGATGCTTCTCTCTGTAGGGCTAACACTCTATCTAGCCTTTTTGCAGCAACCTGCATTAGATTAGCAGCTTAAAGAATAAAATAGCACATCAAAGTAGCTAACTTAACTTCATCCAATATAAGGAATCATGAAATAGGGAAGAACACGACAAACAACCAACACTACTAATCTATCAACCCCAAAGAGACAGCCTACAGGCTTGTGACATGATAAAGGGAGGACAGACCTCTTGAATGTTCGTCTAACTATACTGATTGTTAGTAGAATAAAAAAGGTATCAACGAATATTGCAATACTCTCCAATAGTTCACTTCTGGCAATATTTATAACTGTTCCAACAGTCTTTTTATCTTAGAATAATATCTTCTTAACTCAGTATTGCCTGTGACTTGATAAAGAGAGGACTGATCTCTCGAAAGCTCGTCTATTTAAAACAAATGTTAGTCCAATAAAAAAAGGTATCACCAAATATTGCAAATACTCATTTTTTTGCATCTGTGGACTAACAAGATCACTCTCTCCTAACTTATATATATCACTATCACGTAGACTAAATATGTCTGGGTTAGCTAATCTTTTCATCCATCTTACCATTTAATCATCCTTTCATTTTAGTTCAGCTATATTGTAGCTTATCACTTTCTTCAACATCCTTCCTTTGTTAAAAAGAACAGAACTGATAATATGTGTGACATGGACCAAAGTATTTTTCCATCCTTGTAATGAATCTGATGATATCTGACCTTCTCCTGTTTCAAGGTGATTAGCAGATATAACAGTTTTCTTCTTAAACTTATAAAAGCATGTTTAAAAAAAAAAAATTATGGAAAACTATATTTTATTACAACTTGTGTTTGTATTGACCTTAAATATTAATTCAATGAAACACTGAAATAAGAGTAGCATTAGAGATGCATTGATAATTAATGACAAGTGTACTACAGTGAAAATAATTCCATTGGCTGATCTGTAGCTCACTGCATTTTAAAATTAATGAACTAATCCATGTGTTTGTTTCTTTATTGCATATATTGCTTAACTATAATTATGTTTATGATATGCTTTCCGTTACTTTTTATATATATATCTGAAAATCATGATAATCAATAAACAAATCGTAAAGCTTATGCTTTGTAAGTATTATCTTTTATCTAACACAATAAGTCATGTCAAGTTACATAATGCATTTATAATACCCAACGATTTATAGTTTACATTGACACTTCATAATGTTTTTAATCTTGTAACTGATTAGAACATTATATATGATTCTAACCTCTGAGTATGTTGTGAATGCTTTGGGGATGTGGTCAGCTGTACTAGCAAGAAGTGCTTCTGCTTGACATGTATATTGATGGCATGCTCAAATTGTACACACAAAAAAAGAAAACATGTGAGGTCATAATAAAGTGCTTGTCATGTATAGGGAAAATGGTCTTGGAAAAATAAGTGCAATGCAGGGGAGAGGTGGAATGGAAGTGTCATGGAATGGAGAGAGAAGGGAAATAGATGTGGCATATAGTGACAGCAAATGATGCACTCATTGTTTATTGGAACAGCCTTGTGCTTTTGTTTGGCTATGACACCCCTTGATGAAGTGTAATACTGTAATTTTCTTATCACTTACAGTAGTCTATAAATAATGAACAGTAGCGCTAGAATTGGCATGTAACTTCCTGTAATTTTTATCCTTAAAAAGAGTTAGCTCTGTAATCAGTGAAAACAGAAACAGTGAAAACTGTTGCTAAATTAAAGTGACTTTTGCTCCTCTTTTCTACTGTTTTTGTAGCAAAAAATTAATAAGTACGGTTCTCACCTATTTTGCACCAATATAGCAATTTGAAAAGAGAGACAGCATCCAATTTTAAGCACACACAAATATTTTATTAATTACAACACAGCAACCAGAAAATTAAAAATATTTAAAATACATGTGCACCCTAGGAGTGAACGCCAAGGGTGAACAAAAAGGAGGAACAGATCCCAAAGATGCCCATATTCAAATGAACATGTAAATGCTGGATACAGACAAATTCAATAATAAATGAATGAGTAAACTGGCCACCACAACGTTACAATAATTTATGTTCAAAGTAATCTCACAAGATAATAGCACAAACGTACAATACTAAAAATAACACTGATATGGTAAGAGTGTGTCAGTGCACAAAGCTGATGAATTGTACAATGATTTTAGTAGGAAGAAAAAGGAGGTTTGATACAGTAATAAGTATCTTGTATCAAACTACAAACAAAAGAAGAAGTATAAAGTATAAATAGAAAAGAACGCTTAGTGCAATTTGCACTAGAAAGTACCGTGGTGTTTCAGCAGCTGTCAGTGAAACTGCTGGGCCGGGCGTCTGTGGGAAAATGAAGACTGAAGAGCCGTGGGATTAGCCGAACGCGTTTCTATTTTGCACCAATACATTCCTCTAGTACATTAAGGGATTTATAAGGTTTCTGCACAGGTTAGTGCTTAATACAAGAAGTAACAGATGAGTGATGTGATGGCAATAGCATAAATAACTGAGTAAATGCAGTTTCCATTGTGGTCCTCAAATTATAATAAATACTAAATGTGGTTATGTTCCCCAACAAATAATAAAAAGAGTAAACGGCTATCTTTTATTATTGTTATTTTTTGTTAATAAAATGCTACATTGTTTGCATGTAAATCAAACAATGGGTCCAGTCATTGTAATTAGTGGAAAGCAGACTGGAAAGAAATAATGTCTGCCAATAAGATAGGGAATGTCCATAGCAAGCTTCCTGGAAAGGCCTCCACGTTGAGATGAGAGATAAGCGAATAGCGCATGCTAAAGAAAAAAAGAGAACTATCTGCTCCTAGAAAAGTGTGATTAGTCAGTTTTTCTGGAATAAAAGAGCAAATAGAATACATTTAGTATATGATTATGATAACAGATTATAGTAGCACCTGGAACCTTGATATACTATTTCCTCAGCTGTTTTAACTATTATAATTACATCCAACGAGCAATAACAAAGATTTGCTTAGGGTGCAGTATTCTGATGTAAAACTTTTACTGTGCTTGCTCAATTCTCCAAAACAAACAGGAACAGGAAGTGAAGAGGGTCACATCCCTTGTCAGGAGCAGGAAGCGGTGCTGGAGCATAAAAGACTTACCGCTAACCCCTTAAGAATCACCAATAGAATGAAAAATCTTTTAGTACTCCTTTAAAATGGGTTTAAATTAGGCCTCTGACCAGAGAGTTAGCATTGGCTTGCCAGTGAACTTACATTATCTACACTTCATGGAGCTGCTGGGCCACAGTTCTAGATAATGTTTTTTACACACATCTGTATACATAGATAGGGATCCTCCATGGTCAAGCACAGAATACTTCTTAGATTTTGTTTTTCATTCCATTAACCCTATCAAATAAAACATGATTTCAAGGCCTAACACTCAAATATCAGCATACCGTAATAAATCAATTCAAAGAATGTATTTCCTGAAAGTAGATGTTATCACACAAGTTTAAAATAAATTACAGACATTCTTGTGACAAGATATCACAAGCATAATAAGACAATTGAATGTACCAAATATTAATGTCATGTTACTTCCTTATACTGTTCCGTTATCAAGCGTGCAATTAACTTTAAGTGTATGTTTAACAGAGACAAAAAGGAAATGTAATACTCAATATACTCAATAACCCAGACACCTCCTGAAGTTCATACAAACTGTGCTAATTCTTTAATTCAACTTTAGGGCTAGTGTTATTCACCTTTGTTTCAACATCGTTATACCAAAACATATGAATAATGAGTTTTTTCACTATCATATGTACCAGTAATACTTCAATGACTAAGAACAAATTATGTTTTTTCCTTGCATTAATGTGGATTATTAAATGGCCCTATTAAAAACATGTACTACTATTATTATACAAAAAAAAAATACAAATATTTGAATTACCCACATTAGTAATAAACTAAAGCATAGGCAAAACTCACTGACTTTAGTCTAATTTTGTTTTCATATTTCCAAGTTGTTTTTTGTTTAGTTGGGGGAGTTAATGTTCCCTTTATAGTAGGGAATAACTCAATGTCAACTGTATTTTTTTGCAGCAGTGTCCTTTTTGACACTATAGGGCGAAATTTAATAAGGGCGGATTTAGTCCGCCCGAAGTTAATTTCTGACCGCACGTGCGGTATTCTGATCGATTTGCGATCGCGCGATCGCAAATCAATTGGAATACCGCACGTGCGGTCAGAAATTTACTTCGGGCGATTGTTTCGCCCTTAGTAAATTTCACCCTATAAGACTGCCTTGCATTAAGCCATTCCTTCTATTGCTCAATAGCTAACAGCTAACGCTATTTTTTCAGCAAATGATTAGGTCGTGGCACATTTAGAGGTAGGTCTATATTTTTCGAATCTGATGGCATGTTAAATCCTTGCATAATAAAACATTGTTTTAAGTTACTGGTACAAATTAGGAACTTTGTTTAGCTATTTAACTAATATTTAACTATTTAATCAGCACTTTGGTCCTCTCTCAACCTATCTGTCTTTATTTAAAAATTGAAGTTCAATTTTCATTTGTTTTATGGATTTAGTATTTCCTGCAGCCTAACAATATTTCATTTTTTTTTTTTTTATTTAATGCAGCATTTGTTTTATGACTTATTTCCTGTAGTGTAACAACATTTCATTTAATTTCATTTAATTTTTATTTTCTTAATCGGCTCACATTCTGCAATGAAATATACTTGCTTTAATGGCAGGTTGGTGAATAATTTTAAAGCCTTCGGGCAATAAAATTATATTTGAAATAATACACATCATATTTTAAATGTACTTTGTATTCCGAACATTTTTAATTCAGTGTAAATGAAAAAAATATAAGCATCTGTTGGGGAATAGGGAATTTTAAAGGGAATGTTCACCTTTCAATATTTTTACCAATTTGTATTCTAGGATAATTTGAAATTGATCATCTGTTCTTGAGGTATTTATTAATTGATTCTCTATTTTGGTTTCCTTATGTCACTGACCTGACAATAACATCCAACCAATTAGAGGACCATTTCAAAAAAAGACAAAATGAAAATCATCTTAGAAAACTATAATTTACAATAAAATTACATTCCAGGTAGTAATTTACCTTGATGTATGTACTTGCACAGAATGTAAATATTGCAAATACACAGAAAATAAATGTTCTTTTGTATATTTCATAATATTATATTTTTGTACATGTATGTAACATAATCTATTATAAAATACAGTCTGTGAGGTGTCTCTAAAATATTTTGTAGTTTTGTAAGTAAACATTACGCACAACTGTGGTCTAATCCAAAGAATCATTAATCTAATTATTAAGGTTTTATTTTGATAGGCTAGTTCTAAATTAACCTTGAACTTTTTAATGCTGCACATAATCATCCTGATATATTATTTTATTTGTGCCCTTCCATTTCTATAACTATTGAGTTATTAACCCTCACTAAATGTGTTAGTGGCTCCACTCTTGTATGTATGTATATTTTTATTTATATAGAACCACTAGGTTACACAGCTAATGTACAAACCAGTAATACAATTATAATAGAGACATGGGAAAGTGCCTAACAAAGAACAAGTGAAGTAAATTACAAGTATATAATTAAGAAGATACACCACTCTAAGTGCCAGTCACTCTTGCAATGTGCTGTGTGCATAGGAGGTATAGGGTCGATCAGTGCCCTTTTACAAATTTCCCAATGGCTAGCACATTTAGCACTAAATAAGTAATGACTGACGTATTCATTAAATAAGGGTAGCATCATCGGTATGTTAACTAGAACTGTAGGAGACAGCCCTTGGGATGCATGGAATGACATTGGAATAGTCTGGAATGGACTGGTTCATTCTGCAAATAATTAAGGGTATATCTAGTAATACTTTTGATAAAGTTAAAATGCTATTTTACATATTATTTAGCAAATCTGCCTCGAGAAATATTGATATAGGAGTTTATTAGTAATTGTGATTATGTATGTAAGAGTTCAATTACAGACAGATATATTAATTTAGGTCACCATGCAAAACTTACTTTATTTGAAATATTTAGTACAGTTATACACAATACAATTATCAAGACCCCACTGATTGAAATCACTTAAAACCTTACTGATATCACAGATGTCTGTGATCTGCTAAAGATCTGCTAAACTAAAGGAAATAAGAGGAAAATAAATAAGTACACTTTTATAATAAAATTTAGAGGTGATATAATATGCTTATTATATATATATATATATATATATATGTGTGTGTGTGTGTGTTTATTGTTTTATTGATACAATCACATAGTTTGCTTATTCTGGATTCTGTAAACTTACCTGTACAATGTAATAAAATTTGTATATTCTGGCTACATATTTCATGTGTTTGGTCATTGGGTCTCATATATTATATGTATCTAAATAGTATGTGTTTCCCTAGGGAGAGTCTTCCTACTTTGTTTCTTCCTAATATAAATTAATATGTCTACATGTATTGGTTGATCCTTCAATGGATGTAAATGAGAACAGTGTATTTGAAACATTTTTTACATATCACATCTTACATTCTTTGCAAGAAACAGATATAACCAATAAATGTTTCCAAAGGGAATTAAAAGCATAAGTAGAGATTTATTCAGACAAATCAATTACACACATATAGTAGCAGTGAACATTGCAACTTTCTTGACCCAACCATTTATATACATAAATATTCATGCACACTATGCTCTTACATCATTTATTGCATTTTATTTTAGTTGTAGTTGTGTGAGAATGCCACTACAAACATTATTAATTATCAAATTGACATGCTTATGGAGTTCAGTGACAGTCACATTTAAATGTGGATGTATCCATAATTAATAAAAATAAATGTCATCATTTCTCTATAAACCTGTGCAGAAGGTAATAAATGAAGCCATGCAGTAATAAATGTTATTCATAAGGAGCTTGATATTCATGCTCTGCTGTGTGAGACCTCTGAAAATGTTTTTCGATCCTATTAGTGGCTATTAATTTTAATGGTCAGTGCACTACATTTCCATTTTATTAGACTGCAATAGTTCATAAAATCTTAGAACTGTTCAACCATTCATACTGTAGTACATCTAATTTCAAATTAGAATCTTCATGAACAAAAGAAACTCTAAATAACCCATAAACTGAGAAGCAGTCCAAACGTTATACCTTCTCCTTCCTAAAAATCTATCAATCTATCTATCTATCATCTATCTATCTATCTATCTATCTATCTATCTATCTATCTATCTATCTATCTATCGCTATATATATATGTATGTCTATCTCTATAGATCTGTCTGTCTATCCATCTATCTCTTTGTCTTATTATTTTAGCAGATAATTTGTGTGTAATCATATATGTCCTATCTTGTAGAACAATCACAGGTTCAGGTGTTAGAGATAGTTGTGGTACATTTTGTTGGAACAACATATCTTTGAATAAGAAGATAATTAACTTTCAAACCTCACCGGGTTCTCCTACAAGTTTGTAATGGCAATAATAATAATAGTGGCAATTATAATTATCTTAAAATACCCCCACATTTCCCTCTCTCCTCTATATATATATATATATATATATATATATATATATATATATATATATATAGTAGGATTGAGTGATCATGTTAGTTCACAGATGCAAAAAATGAGTATTGCATGTCACTTGAAAAAAGAGGACAAACTTCTTGAAAGCTTTTCTAAAATGACTGTTAGTCCAATAAAAAAGTATCACCAAATAAAGCAATGCTAAATAGTCAATGTGTATATATATATATATATATATATATATATATATATATATATATCATGCCAGTTACCATTGGAATCCTGAAGAAGAACCCTGTGAGGTTTGAAAACTTGTTATCCTCTTAACCAAAGATATGTTGCTCCAATAAAAGATATCACAACTATCTCTAACACCTGAACCTGTGATTATATTATTATTAACAACAATAATATTACTAATAAAGTTTTAATAAGTATGACCTGATTACAATGACAACAAACACATTGCTTATTGCCAACCAGCCAACAATGTTCTTAGCCTTATAAGCACATGTATGTGTAGGTATTTTAAATCACTTGAAAATGTTTATTGTGTGTTCTTTGAAGTGTGATCCAAAGAAATACAATGTTTTCCATTGTTTTAAATGTACTTTATACCATTTATACTATCTAGTGCACCCAATTTTACATTCTTAATTTGCTGGAAAACATGACACAGGTATACAGTGGGGAAAAAAGTATTTAGTCAGTCACCAATAGTGCAAGTTCCACCACTT
>WMED01019595.1:0-12384 GCA_019650415.1 Pipa parva | reverse complement strand
TCACTACTGGAGTCAATCACCCCCTTCCTCCACTTCCTTCCTCCGGGGGTCTCTTTTCTACACAGTAAATTGATAACTACTATCTTAGTTTCTGCAAACGGTACAGAAGTTATTAAATATAATATTTATTTTGCTAAATACTTATACATAGAAGCAATGTGTGCTGTAGCTTTTTCTTTTATATATAAGCTGTGAACATTATATTGTTTATTATTATAAATGGGCAAAAGTGACTCTCCGGGTTGCACTGACAGTGCAGGCATACACATACTGTAGGTAGTGTTAGAATCCAACAGCACTTCTGCACATGCCTGAACTAGCTGGCGGAATCCAGAAAAAGTGACAGTGGCAGGAAGATCAGGTCAGCAGAGATCACTGGACAGGAGAAGCCAGAAATATTCAGTTAAGCAACATAAGATCCAGCAGGAGGACTGGTGAATATATTTGAGTATATAAAAGCAATACAACCATTCTAAATGCTAAATATTAGTTCTTCCTTAAGATGAATATTCTTACTTACACATGTTTTTCTTTTTGGTCAGTCTATTACTTTTTGGATTCAACAGTAGGTTTTTTTACTTGTTGGCTGGAGTATATGTTAGAGAAAGCTATTTTTCTTTGCTGTTGCCAGTTATTTTGTCTATCGGTATTCCGAGATCTTCATCCAACACTGATTAGCCTAAATGAGTCCCATTTAAAATATAGGTTCCTTGATTGTTTTGATTCTACTAAAATAGCTGATTGGCTGGCCCATTACTAGAGTATTTCATACCCTCGCACACTCAAACCTGTCAGTATCACTATTACCCTGGCAATATACTTTCAGATAAAGTAAGCTGTGACAGGGTCCCATACCCCTTTTGGGGTGAGCTCCCTAATTCTTTTTTTTTTATTTGTAGTTTTTATTTTAATTTGTACAACATGTTTTACATCGTAGCAATATAATATATGATTCATTTTGAAATGATATAGCATTGCAAAATCTGGTTAATTCTTTACATTATTCATTTGTAAATTGTTTACATTCTTTGTAATAAAGATTTTTAGGCACATGTAGTTTAATTTTCATTCTTTATTGAATTTTCACATTAATATAAACATTGAAAATTGTCTAAATGATAGCTTAGGATATCATACATTTCTAACGTTAATAAATATGTAGTGGTAGTATAGATTAAGGGGGGAATTCAGCATGCAGCAAAGTGAGTTCCGAAGCCTTCGGCTCATTTCGCAAATGGTATTATGCGCTTGCTGATGTCCTGTACGCGGACATCAATGAGTGCATTAAAGGGATTCCCGTCTCGGCGAGACCAAAAGAGTTGCCTCGCCGAGACTGGAATCCCTTTAAAGCGTTCGCTGATGTCCGCGTGCAGGACATCAGCGAGTGCATAACAGCATGTGCGAAGTGATGCAAAGGATCCAGAGCTCACTTCACACATTGCTGAATTACCCACTCGAGACCACTCGAGTCACCTCGCCGAGACGGATATCTCTTTAATGCGCATGCTGATGTCCGCGCGCAGGATGTCAGCATGCGCATAATACCATTTGCGAAGTGAGCCGAAGGCTTCGGAGCTCACTTCACTGAATGGTGAATTCCCCCTATGTGTGAATTAGTTGTTTTGGTCTGTGTGACAGGTGTCTAAATAAGTACTCCAGAGTAGCTACAGTAGTTCTTCATCGTATTCTAGGACTTGCGTTTGTGCTTTAATTAATTCCATTGCCCGGACCCATTTTATTTTAGGTATAAGTGAGGAGATATTTGGGAGGTCCTGTTTTTTCCAATTTGCTGCTATTGGTGAGCTCCATAATTCTAATCGAATTATGCACCCATTTTCTGAGACTCCTACCTTCCACTTGCTTATGGTGCGAGGGGCCTTATTTGGGACCCTCGTTCCAACGCATTAAGTCCTTTTCAAATGCTACCCCAAACGTGTGAATGTTAAATAATTTGTTAATTTAAAATGAAATCTACAATGACTTGATTCAGGGTTGCAAATGTCAGTAAATATCCTGAAAGCTTGTAAAAACAGCTGCAATTGTATGCCCTGAGAAAATGTAATTAAAAATGTCAAGTATCAGAAAAAAAAATTGTGATCTGATTTCATTCATTCATTAGTGTCTTCTAACTCAGGGGACCCCAAATTCCAGTTCTGTTGGCCCCTTAGCAGTGACACGTGCACAGAAAGTGACTCACCATCATGTGACTGGCGGCACACATTGCCCCACCCACCAGTCAGTCAAACTTTTGGAAGCCTTTGCGGATTCAGCAAGGTGTACTGCTGAGAATTCACCTGTTTGATGTTAACACAAAAGAGTGATGAATTGAGGGGTTTATGGCAGGGCTCCAGTGTTGCGTAAGGCGACTATTCATTCAAAATAAAAAATGGCGACTGTGACTAAATTAGTCTACTACTAAACATGAACTAGGCACAAGGTGACGTATAAAAATAAGTATTTTTCACTTTATATACAGTTAGTGGGATATGTTGAGACTGACATCACTGCCCTTCACTGGAGGAATTCCCTTCACTCCGCATGACTTTTCAGCCGACTTTTGTGCGACTGACTACATTGTGCGACTGCATCTGATGCAGTCCGCTGCTCCAAGAATAAGTAGAAGAAAATGTGCGTCTTCCTAATCGTATTGATATGAACAGATGCGGAGTCACTATGCAAGGCAAATTCAGACTTTAATGAATGACCCCCATATGCCTAGAGCAGCACGATTCCAAAACACACTCCTAGGGCAAAATTTACTAAGGGTGAAACGATCGCCCGAAGTAAATTTCTGACCGCACGTGCGGTATTCCGATTGATTTGCGATTGCAAATCGAGCGCAATTGCGATCGTGCAATCGCAAATCGATCAGAATTGCGATCGCAAATCGATCGGAATACCACACGTGCGTTAAAAATACCGCACGTGCTTTCAGAAATTTACTTCGGACGGACTAAATCCGCCCTTAGTAAATTTCGCCCCTGGACTTCACTTTTAACTGGTTTGTTGCTGGTTACTTAGTTTTTTTAATGGTTTGTTGCTGGTCAGTTTATTTATTTTTCTCCACAGACACAAATTTGTTTTATTTTGGTTCTAATAGGAAATTAATGCCTTTGTAAAACTTTGTTGTGCTTTTTATAAATAAAGAAAATGTAAAAAAGAAATTAAAAAAAAAAAATCAGAGCCAAAACTTAAAACAAAACAGGGGGTCTGATCGCAATTATTAGTGTCATCAGATATACATCACAAAAAAATGTACAGTATTTAATGCCTAAAATCAATTGCAGGATCAAATAAAACTTTTTTTCTTTTTTCGTTTCCATTTAGACTATTAAAGATTTAGGACATAAACATTTCCAGGAAGTATGAATCACTTCATAAAGCCAATCATTTAAATTTCATCAGGCAAATAAATTGTGACTTCAGTCAGTATCATAATGGAATAAATACAACATAATAACTTTGGTTTGGAAGAAATAGTATAATAAATGTACTGCCAAAGCTACTCATTAGTTTTAAACACTCTGAATTCTGGTCTAACTCCCAGATTTTCATGTAACTTACAAAAAAAAATTTAGTGATTTTTCTAATTCATTTAAGCTTATTTCCCCACGCATCAGTAACAAAGAAGAAGATATTCAGTTGTTAATTCCCAAGACCTAGGGGCTTGTTTGTCAAAGAGATCATTTGCATGTCTAAATGATGTAGCAACAATTTGCGTCAATTCACTAATTGTGTGGCAAAGTCAGAATTGGATGCGAATTCTTGCATTAGTGCGGTATAGTCAGACAGTAGGAGCACTGCATCAACCCTTTAATTTACTATTTCTAGTGAAGTAAAACTGGCAAATGCCACATAATACGATTTGCCGAATTTGTTACTTTGATAGGTTCCATTGCTTGACTAATAACCTAAATACCTGTGGATATATGAGCAAAGTGATGCGAAGAACTGACAAAGTTTCATAAGAGTTAGAAAAATAATTGGTCTTGAATTCACCACATCACGGAGTTTGTTGAGTATGGAAAGATCGGGAAGTGGAGAATGGAACCTAATTCTGAACTTTACGGGACAGTTTGGACTTTCATGAATAAGCCCCATACGATCTGGAGTATTGTCACTACCATGGAGCATATTGTTCCACAGTCATTTCTGAACATGATAAGGTGAATAGGAGCAGCAAGCTTCTCATACAAAGATATATTAAAACAAATGTTTTTGGATCTGGTCACTGCAAACAAAATGGTTCAGGTGTTTTTATGAGTAATTCTGTTTAAACAGTTTTATTTAACACACATGGACATTAACTGTGGTATGGAGCTTGTGTTGGAAATATTTAAATGTATTGTTTTGCTTTGTAATTTTTGAGTTTAGGCGCAGTAAATAACTCGAGTCTTTTCTCTTCCCTGCAGGGTAGCCTAGAAAATATGGCAGAAAGGGCATCTAAGGGCGAAATTTCATAGAATCGACAATATCAATATTGAGATATCGAACAATTTTTACCGACATCGTGATATTGATATTGCCGGCAATATCAATATCGCAATATCGAAATTCAATTGAAACTTTTAATCTGTTTATTTTTATGGAGAATCTATACTATTGCTGAAAAATTTGATATCGCGATATCAGCAACATTGATATCGCAATATCGGTAAAAATTGTTCGATATTTTCGATTTTATTAATTTTCACCCCTTAGGTGTCAGCTGATATTCAATGCCAGTAAGAGTATGCAACATACACAATCAATGAAACCAGGTTAGGAGAATCACTGGTGGAGAGCAAATAGCGTCAACCAGTAGTAGCTACAGGAACTACAGTTTTGGCCTGAATAGATAGTTGAATAGAATCAGGAAAAGTGATTTTGCCTCTGTATAAATGATGCAAACATGTCTTTTTCCAACCCAGATGACTATGTTACATTTAAATACGCTATGGCGTCCTTTCCTAGTAAATCTATGCCTAAAATACATGACCTCTTCCCCTCTGCTAGGTTTTGTGTTGTATCTACAAATACTGACATTTTATTTTCTCTTAATTCAGCTGAAAGAAAAATTAAAGGCACCCACACCAAAATTAAAAATATCTCCCGCTACAGAATTGTTGCCGCCATCTTAGATTCTGCTTCTTTCTCACATTGTGATCCTATGTCTCTCTTCATAGGGCTGGTAGCAAGGAAACAAGATAAACTGCTGCAGTCTTCCAGTACCGATAACCTACCAAGTGGAACCAGTTGTATTCCACCAGAAAGCAAGAGTCGAACATTCCAGCTTACATGTTATGCAGAGCACACGATCTTTCTTCTTTTTAATGAATCTTTAGTGGAACAACACAATACCTTGGTCAGAATTGTTTGTGGGATGGTCACACGGGCTGAAATGATATGCGTAATGATAACATGCCCCATTCAGGAAGGGAGGATGCAATTAATATGGAAAGAGAAGAGTCAGGGGGTTGGGGCTTGTGATTTATAGAGCTATGATGGAGATGCCAGTTTTACAAGGCAGGGGTGGGGTTAACTCAAATAGTGAGCAAGAATACTTAAAGGAACAGTCTGGCCAAAAATCAAAAACCACATTTATTTATACTAATTACTAACTTTTATTAACTACAATGTATTATCAATTTTAAAAAAATTCTTACCTGTACAGAAGTGCTGTACAGCACTTCCGTGTTGCAGACTCCTTCTTCAGACTATGACGGTGACTCTACTGTGTCCCGAATCATCCGACCCCTCACAGAAGCACAGTCCTCTCCAGCTGCTCTCCTAATGAAGCCCCACATCAGCATTTTCTAGAGGTCACATGGAGAGAGTCACACGTGATCAACGTGTCCTCTCTGGATGACGAGCACGCTCTCTCATGTGACTTATAGGAAATGCTGATGCAGAACTTCATTATGAGGCTTCTGAGCGGGATCGGGTGATTTGGGATGCTGTAGAGTTACCGGCAGAGTCTGAAGATGGAGTCTGCAACATGGAAGTGCTGTACAGAACTTCTTTACAGGTAAGAATTCTTATTTTTTAAATTGACAATAAATTGCATTTACTAAAAGTTAGTAATTAGCATAAATAAATAAAGGTGTTTTTTATTTTTGGCTAGACTGTTCTTTAATGCAGTTAAAAGAAGCCCTACATTGCAAGTAAGCTTTCACAAAGTGGATCAGTTTATGGTTTTTATTGTAGGAGAGGTAGAGACTACGGTAGTTCCAATTGCTCTATTTACAGACAGGATTTTCTATTTTCAGGTTTTATTTAAGCTTTAGTCTTACATTGACTGATGTTGACTATTCAATGACTATTTCAGTCACATTTCTAAGTCTTTAATCTTATAAACTAACTACAGTACTGTACATTTTTAGAATTCTGCTTACTGGGAGTTTTCTCTGTGTCCTTGATTGACCAGTCCAACACTGTCTTAGACAGATCCACTCTAAAGACTTTAGAGTTGCCTAGTTCTGCATAAAAGCTGTATGTAAAGTGTTCTTCAATGCAAAACAGAATCCGCCACACACAACTGGAACATAAGAATTTTCATCTTGATTTTAAATTTTGGCAAAGACCACCACAGTCCATGGCTTCCTCTCACCAGGGGTATCCTAGCCTCCCAATGTATACTGTATATGTCTAATGCAGGGGTCGGCAAACTTTTGGGCTGAAAGAGCCATATATGTATGACTCTCTCAGCTCTTTTGAATCCAGAGCCGCTGATAACACATGTGACGTCACATAGGTGATGTCAGCAGCTCCAGATTGGCTAGCAACCCAGAAGCCGGTGACGTCTGCGGCTCTGGATTGGCTAGCAACCTGGAAGCGCTGAGCGAGCTTTGTTTCTACAGCACTTGCTGGCGATTAGCAGGCAGACTGTAATGAATGGTACTTGTATGTGAGAGAGCACTGCTTGTTACAGTCAAAAAGCCATCAAAAGAGCCACATCTGGCTCAAGAGCCATGGGTTGCCAACCCCTGGTCTAATATCTAATGGGAGGGTACCGCCATCCACAATAAGCCCCCCTCATTTCGTTACATCATCACATGATGCTGCGATGATGTCACAAAACATTATTAATTTGAAAACTTTTTCTCTGTTACATACTGAATTTAGATTTCTAATCATATATTTCTAATCATGTTGTAATGTAATTTTAAATGCATGTATTTCAATACAGGACATTAAATAATGGTGACATTAAGTAAAAATAACAAAAATAAGAATTTCAAGTGTTAGCTTATACAAGAGTTACCAATAGAAGCCCAGGCTCCAGGGGTCTTCCAAACAAGTGAAATTTGATAAATAGGATGTGTCCTGAATTAGCGTGCTTTAACTCCCAGGGGACACCTTCTTCCTTGAGAAATGGGAATTAAAAGCCCGGCTATCCATAAGAAAAGAGTCTTTGAAGATTAGACTGGACTGAAATTAAGCTGCTTGACTAGAACTTTTTCCTTTTCTCTGACTATTGTTTTGCAATGTTTATCTATCAACATTACGGGAAACTCCATGCTTTCCCAGAATAAGGTGCAACGTTACAACTGCCTAAACAGGCTGGAAATTGAAAATCAGTCTATTTGATTTTTCCTTTATGCCAAAACAAACATGTTTCTAATATATTGTTATTAATTTGTATGTAATTGTCCGCTATTACTTTCATATCTTATATCCTGTTATTATCCTCCTTTGTAGATGCGGTCACCCAGGGCACAGTTTTTGAAAACATGCCCAGGTTGTTACAACACTGCTGTGTAGAGTAATAAAAAAAAGATGTTGGGGCTTATTCATAAAAGGCGGAATAGTTGCCTAAAGGTGTGAGTTCACATTTATTTGTCACTTCCCCATATTTGAGAATTCTGCAAACTCTGCAATTTGGTGAATTCAAGACCAGTTTGACAACTTACGACCACTTATGTGTGCACATGGGTAATTCGTCTATTCATCAAACACTGGAGTCTGTCGCAGTATTGAATTTGACAAGGCATTTTTTGTCACATTCACCTGGTTTCCTTCACCAGATCCAAGTGGCGAATTAGGAGGCTGGTGGCAGGGCTGTTACTGTTCAAATGACTTTGCCACAATAAGCAAGAGATGGCTACTGACCCATTTGCCTTTTCACTATGGGAATCCTCTGTTTAGTGAATAAGGAGCAGAGAATTCATCAAAGCATAGCGTCTCATTTCGAGTCAAATTCGAGTCAAATTCGAGTCAAATTCTCAATTTGTTGAACAAGTCCCCACATTTTTAGACAAATGATGTGCCTGTAAAGACATACAAAGCTATCAGAGTTCAAAAATTGGAGCTGAGAGGAACAAAAACCAAAGTTACATAAACTTCTATTAAAAGAATGAGGTGTACTCAGATACTTCTGGTTTAAGAACTGTTAAGACCCAGAGGTGCACTCCTGTGTTTATTTAAACAAGCATAGCGATCCCTAAATAAACAGAAGATATTGTCCATGTTTTAATTTCCCTTTAAATTGAGTTATGGGGGGGATATTTAGTTTATTATATTTCTGACCCAGTTAATGCTAGTGAAATAATGCTAAAATGCGCTAATATATCAATATCAACAGTATTGCTATTTATAAAGTCTAATAATTCCAAAAGTGTTTGCCTGCTTTTTGGGGGGTCAAAAACCCATTATTTACTATGGAGATGGTCCTGTTACTTAGCCATAGTCAGATTAATTTTTCCCATCAATGTCTATGTCGATCTAAATGGAAACTTCAGTAAAAAGATACATTGAAAGCGTACTGGTTTCAAATGATCAATGAATATCAATAGCGATTTTTTTTTACATCAACAATTTTTTTTCAACGCTATATAAATCAATGGAATTGAAAAGTGGGGCAAAACAAATCACAGAGGTCGAAATGACCATTATAAATTTCCCCCATAGAATCTTAGCATACAACTGTATTCAATGGGCATCCCCAGTCCATAATCAGCTCGAATCATTTACCTGCTTTATTCAATAATAAACCTTTTTCGAATTTATTTTCACATACCAAGGCAATGATAATAAATGATCAATATAATCCTCGGCACTCCGTAATGTAAAAAAGGTAAATTCTTCTTTATTGTAAATATAATTAAAAACAAAATCAGGTATTAAGAAAAGAAATACATGAGAGCACCAACCAATTACGCATTTCACGCCAGGGGCGCTTAATCATAGCCACTATGATTGGTTGGTGCTATCATGTATTTCTTTTCTTAATACCTGATTTTGTTTTAAATTATATTTACAATAAAGAAGAATTTATCTTTTTTTTACATTATGGAGTGCCGAGGATTATATTGATATTTTGTCTGTTGGATTGAGTTCATCCGGACTTCAGCTTTGACTACATCACAGATGCAAGTTTTTTCTATTACTATTGAGATTGAGCAGTCTTATCTGTTTTGTGTTAATGATATTAAATTGTTTGTTGTCTGGACTTTCCCATAAAATCTATCTCAATGTCTGGATGGGATGTTATGTGTTTTTTTTTTAAGCCTGCAAAAAGAGTGAGCCCTGATCATCAAACATAGTTGTGAAAGATAACTGACATAGAGAGATGTAAATATAATCATTATGTTGACATCTCTTTTCTCAGGCACTTATATAAAATAGAACAGCATTTTACTGCATACTCCATTGTTCACTTAGCCTTTCTGTAGTGGCAGAACAATATGAACCTAGAGATTCCATAGTTTTTGTACAATGGTCTGAGGACATATGTTCACGATGTGATCTTTATTGTAAAACACGAACATAAAAGGCATAGCATTTCAGTCTGTTATCTATTAGGAAAAATCTCATGTCGCTAACAAAAAGTGTTTCATATTGTTGAATATTATGATGTTTTATATTTTATTCCAAGATCAAGATAAGGAAGTGGAAGAGTTTTAGAGAAAACAAAGTCAAAAGTTGCTAGACACGTGTGTATTAAACCAGACAGTTTGTTTGCAAGCATGACTTCCAAAGAGATGGGTGTTACTGGTTGCAGCAGTTGCTTCATGTGAGCATGTGTAGTACAGCCAAAGATGAGAGTTGGTGGATGCTTGGGAAGTGGGGGAAAAACTCTAAAGGAGATAAATGTGCAAGTTGAACTGTGGTTCTTTTCATCTGATTTACATGAGCTTATACCCATTGCCAGGCTACTGTACATTAGCAGGCTGTAAGGATGACCCACTGTTACTCTGCCCATGTACTAGATACTACCCCTCAGTTTAGTATCAATATGATAAATAAAATTGCCTTCACCCCATCTCTTTGTTCCAGAGCTACAGTTGCAGAGAAAGAAGTTACACTTTGTGCATTAGCACACAGTTGTTTAATTGTAGCGGTGGCAAGTACAGAAGTTGTGTAGCAACACCCTGTTTAGGATTCCAAAAGTTCAGATATAGAAGTGGATGTTTATGGTGCAGAAATTGAGAGAGAGTGAGAACTTGCTGAAACGATAGAGAGGAACTCCAGTAGCTAGTGACCCTTGCTAGGAGCCCTGCAGGACTCTCCAGGTGCAGTGGTATTAGGGCAGCTGGTATGTTTAGAATCCTGCACGCGGACATCAGCGAATGCTTTAAAGCAAGGCGACTCGAGTGGTCTCGCTAAGACTGGAATCCCTGATACTATTTGCTCAGTTGACCCTGGCAGTTCATATGTGTTTCTTTTTGTATGATAAGATAACTCAGAGGTAGCAAACAATGAAAAAAGTTAACCAAAACAAAAAAGAATGTAACTACACAAGCAATGTTTCCATTAGCATCTTGAGCCTAGTACACCTCAGGTTTGTTATTGACAAGAACTATCTATAATTCAAAAAAAGAAAATGTAAAAGGAACTTGCCAGGTGCTTTAGAGCTGATTATGTCAAATTCAGGAGAGTATTTCTGTTAAGTAAAAGCAGGTTAAGGCTAATGGATTTACCAGAGGTCATTGTTTTCTGACGTGATGCATTGACATCTAGGTCAAATTCAAACTAGCATACTTCAAAAGACGGGTTATTCACTAAAGTCTGAATTGTTGCGTATAGGTGAGAACTTGCCAGATAAAGACAGTCGCAATAGGCTGCTACTGTCGCAGTTGCATCTTTATAATGAGAATATTGTCGCAGTCATGACTTTTTTTTTGTCATAACTTTGTTATGGGAAAATTGTTGCAGATTTGCTATGGGAATCAGTCAAATTCACACCTTAGTGAATAACCCCCTAGTGAAATTCTGCTACAAGTCAATAGCCATTTTTAAAGGCCGACACAGTGAAATCAAGAAATTAATATTTTGGAAAATTCTATATGGTCTGAAAAATCCAAATTAGTAAAGGACAACGAGGGCAAAACTAGTGCAAGGGAAAAGAGGAACTCAGTGTGAGAATTAGATTCTAAGTGATAGGAGTTTGCAGAAAAAGAAGTAACCCTACCCTTATATTTGATTGTTTAACTGCTATATAATGAATGAAAGTCCAGTCATCACCTACCAGGTCCCATGGAACACAGATTGGCAGAATTTTAATTTCATTTAGTATGTATATTATTATTTATAAAGTGCTGCTAGGTTACGCAGTGCTCAACAATATAATAATTCTACAAACAATGTAGGACTGCGCAATAACAGTTCTAGTGCTCCAAGAAGAAGGATTAAATTGAACCATCTGCCATTGGCCCCATCTGCCCCCAAATAAAAGTCATATTACCAGAGCCTGTCTATGTTTTCTCTACCAGATTGTAAAGTCATGACTGCGACAATATTCTCATTATAAAGACGTGACTGTGACAGCACCAGTTTATTGCGACTGTCTTTGTAAGGATGTATTTTAACTGTCACATGTAATGATTTGTTTGTCAAAGAATCATTTTAGTATGATATGATTATGGTCCTATTCTTGATAAGTTTGGAAAATGTCTATTAAAGATCCAGTTGACAATACAGTGCTGTGGATTATTCTGTTGTTGAGAAATGCATTTAAGACTCAGATTACTCTCTATTTCAATAAACATGGAAAATGGGTGTAAAATATACTTATCTGAGCAATATCACCTTAGAAAATGTTTAGTTTAAGTTAATTAATGGGGTGATATAAGGAGGGTTTTTTATGACAGCAGTATAGCTAAATGCTCATGCACTTTGACTTTACAGAATGCTTATCACCTTGTCTTAGTGAAGATATGGGGTACTATTGTAATCCTCTGCCCAATGAGGGCAGAGCAGACCTATTGTTAAAGGAACAGTTTAAGCACCAACAGTTATTTGCAGTCTGTTAGGCACTGTTAAATAAAAGTTAAATAAATGCTTTTTGTCATATAAATGATTTATTTATTTCCACCCTTCACAATTTAGCACCAGTTTGGTACAGAAGCTCCTCCCCTCTCTCAGCCACTTCCTGTTCAGCAGTTCAGTTTGGAATCTTGAGTT
>WMED01019594.1:10000-12384 GCA_019650415.1 Pipa parva | reverse complement strand
AAAAAGAAAAAAATAGTTTTTCTACATTGATCAATCTTGAAATGATCATTTATTATGTTGCAATAAAAAAATGTTTACTTTCTTAATTCACTTGTAACTCACATGTCAATGCCTGAATGAATTTAAAAACAGCTGGGTGCTATATATATATATATATATATATATATATATATATATATATATATATATATATATATATATACATATATATATATATTCAGTTACCTGTATGTAGAATAGGTTGCAAATATAATTTGATATTTTTATCCTTTCACTAACTTTTTAGTCATGTAGATAATTACTGTAGAAACTTTATTACAAAAAGTTGTTTGTGTCCCTTGTTTGTAAATGTTTAAGCCCAACGTCCTGTAACTATCAGTATCTTGAAGAAGAATTTGTTTGGGGAAAAAACAATCCACTGTCCCTAGGACTGCTCCATTTGTGCTGCTGTGTGTGTATCCAGAAAACATGCATCATTACAGAGTCTTGTGAATGAGATTGAAGACACATAGAATATTAAAGTATTTGAAAACTGTATATGTTTGAATAGGAATTGATGTTACCAGTGCTGTCAATGTGATTGTAAAAGACTTGTCAATAGGTGCCATCTAATTAGCACCTCAAGCACATTTCAAGAATATTTGATATTGACACAAGGGGCCTCTTTGACTAAAGGATGAATTCACCTTGCTACAATTCAAGTTGCATTGCCAAAACAGATGCAAACTCATGTCTAAGGATTGACTAAACAGAGTATCCACTTGACGAACAAGTGGAAAATGGAGATATCTGTTACATGCGTAGTGAGGCGTAGACAGCCAGATAGAAGTAGGATTCAAAGTCACACAGAGTGAGGTAAATTCTACAAGTGAAGGACAGTGATGTCATCCTCACCATATCCCATTAACTTTATTCTGTGAATATTTTATCTGTTTCTGTCAGCTTGACCCTAGTTCATGTTGTCATTTAGGGCCTAATTCACGATTCTCCGAAGTGAGGTGCGAAGTGTTCGCCTCACTTCGGAGTGACTGAGGTGCGCTCGCTGATGTCCTGCACGCGGGCATCAGCGAATGCATTAAAGGGATTCCAGTCTCGGCGAGGCAACCCTTTTGGTCTCACCGAGACTGGAATCCCTTTAATGCGCTCGCTGATGTCCGCGTGCAGGACATCAGCGAGCGCATCTCAGTCATTCCGAAGTGAGGCGAACACTTTGCACTTCACTTCGGAGAATCGTGAATTAGGCCCTTAGTTGCAGTCACCATTGTCACTTTTGAATGAATAGTCACATTATGCAGCACTGTAGCCCTGACATCATCCTCCCTAATTTGCCACTTTGAAATGGAGAAGCCAAACAGGTGAATTCAGAGCAGTTTACCTAGTTGCATTCTTTCCTTTGAAACACTCCTCTGCTAAGTCAATAGTAGAAGTAACTTTGCACGTGCACAGAGTAATGCAAAGAGCTCCATAAGTTTGCAACTACTGTAGCAGCCCGAATTGGTGGCGTTTTTGCCTTTTCCCAGAATTTTATCAATGAGTGAACACTGGCAAGTGGTGAATAGATGTGAATTCATAGCTCTAAGCAACTATTTGTCCTTTAGTGAGGCTATAATATAGGATGTTTAGGTAGTACTGCTGAGGGGACGACTAGCCATTTAAGTAAACCAATGAAGTCACTTAGAGAAAACAAAATTGTATAATGCAAAGTGCAATCCTGAATTGCAATCTGTCATATAATACCATTGCCTTGCAGTCATCATCTAAATGTTTTATTGTCAGCATTGGCCCCTCAATCTACTTCTCAGTCCAACTGAGCTTCAGGCCAATATCTAGTGCAATGAATGGGCTCTTTTCACTGAGCAATATAATTGTGCAGTACATGGTTTAACTTTGTTGTGAGCACTGCCACCAACAAGGAGGATAAACAGCAAACCAAGAGAAGACTGCAAACCATTTACCTGCAGATTACCTGTCTCCTTTATAATTCAGTGCATAACCTTGAACTGTATTTTAGTATGTGATATGTGGCTTATAGTATCCTAGGACCCAGACATGATGGTCTGATTTAAGCACCTGTTGAGTTATGTTGGAGGTCTCCATGAGTTTATATTGAAGCTCTGGATTAGTGGGGGCATGATCTCTGATGGCAGCCCTGTACAATAATCTTGTTTTCTTTCTACAAGTACACCAGATCAATATAATACCCTATGTGTTTATATAATTTGTGACTGAGAAAACATCCCATATTTGTGATGAGAATATTTTAATAATAATAAGTGGGTAATTTTATTTGATTTCAGAATAAGCATTTTCACATCCTAAACTGAATAAATGCCGAATGTGTAGTAAATGTTCCTTACAGATTTTTATATTAGAGTTTAGCCTCA
>WMED01019594.1:0-7500 GCA_019650415.1 Pipa parva | reverse complement strand
GTGAAAAGACTTTCTCTCTTCACTGACCAAAGAAATGATGGATTTACTATAATTTTACTGGCTTCACTGTCGAAATATTCACAGGACCAGAAGCTTGAAACTTACTGTAGATCCTGCAGAATCGGTGTACTGGACTATTATATTCCATATGTTGCATTGTATTACCATTAAAGCACAGGAAACAAACGTCAAAATATTTTCCTGTTGGTCCCACAATACTGTATAACATATTTCCTAATGTTTGAGTCCTGCTACTCAGGTAGATGGATAACTGGGGACATTTTACATCATCCAGCCATTCCGGGATGAGGTTCTTGCTGTAAATGAACAAGTCCTCTCTTTTTATCTATGTTTAAAATCTCACCGAAGACTTGAAAGTGTAATCCTCTATGGTTCTTATTGAATGGGTCAACTGAAATCTGTAATATTCTGAAGAAAAAAACAAACATAAGAAATGCGAAATTTATTAAACTCGGAAAAGCTCGTTTTTGGTTTTCCTAGTTTAATCCCATGAGAACCCGGAAGAAATTTGTTTCGATCGATACTTCCCGAGAGAAACTTTTTCCACTGAATATATCCATGGAAAAGTAGCTAAACTTTACACTAATGTGGTATGGCTACCGTTCCATGGAAAAATTTGATAGAAAAAATGTATCTCGGTAAGTATTGATCAAATCAAATCTTGCGATACTTACCGTGAGAAACTTACAGGTTCTCACGGGATTTAACTCTGAAAAGCCAAAATTGTTTTTTTCCAAGTTTAGTAAGTTTCACCCTTGGTGTCTTCCTTCACCACCATCACACAATCCTATACTACTGCGTAGTTCAGCTGCTTATGAAGAATTCAGACAGATTTCATAACCTGATCTGCTGAAAAGATGCGATACGATACACAATAATGTTATGTCTTATAGATTTTTGGCATGTTGTAACACCTCATATGGTGTCATTTTATCATTTAACAAATTTATCATCAGCGTGTTCTGTTCATCCCTAACTGTTCTCCGTTACCACACACACACACACACACACACACAAACACACTTCCATTTTTTCCAGTTTTAAAAGCTAGAGAGTATGTAAAGCAAAATGAGATAAAAGTCACAGAGCTGGAGTACATGCTTTCTATATGCCTGCTGGCCATATAGGTATATTATACCTTCCCGACTCCCTGCATTTAATTTATGCCAGCATACACATGAGCACCTTTCTACTATGGTAGTAACTCAACAACTCCAAAATGTCTGCTTTGTGCAGGAGCAGCATTTTTACAGTTAAAGTTCCTATAAGAAGCCATACATGTGCAATAATTTTCTTATTGAGGGAGACTGAGACTGCATTTTAGCTGTGATTTTCTGTAATATTAATGCCTCTGATTTAGAAAGTACTTTGGGTACTAAATCTCAATGAGACATCTTTGAGTATGGAGTTATAAACTTTGGTTGATGCACACGCAAAAAATAAAAACATATGTTTAAAACTTGAATTTCCTATCAGTAAAACATAACGCTTATTGAATGACCTTCTTTATTTAAAAGTAGAAGTATATTTTTATATTTATCACTATACAGACAGATTCCCAATAATGTAATAACTTTTTCACTCGTACTTCACTGGGGGGAAAATTCAGCAAGATGCGAACTCACCTTGCGATGCTTTGATTCACCTCATAAAAATGGTTACGCACTGCCTTCTCTCCTACACGCGCACATCAGTGCACGCTTTAAAGGTATTCCAGTCTCCTAGCGACCACTCGAGTCGAATCAAGTGTAAGGAAGCAATAGTTACCCGTGAGGCTCATTCCTGCGCCGGGTCCTTCGCGGCTTTGGAAGAGGCGCGTCTCCCCCTTGCTGCAGCCGTCAGGCGTGCGCGCTGACGTCATAGTGCGCACGTCGCAGTGGCGCGCTTTTTGAACTCGGCCAACGTGATCATCTGACAGGCTCCCTGGCTATATAAGGGAGCCTGCCTGATGGGTCTGCGCCTGAGTATAGTTTTATCTTCGGAAGCTATATGCTAGGTCTCTGTCCTTTTATCCAGTACTTTATTAAATTATATTCAAGCCATTGTTCCTGCCATAGTTCAGACCTTTGTTCCTGCCATAGTTCAGGCCTTTGTTCCTGCCATAGTTCAAGCCTTTGTTCCTGCCATAGTTCAAGCCTTTGTTCCTGCCATAGTTCAAGCCTTTGTTCCTGCCATAGTTCAAGCCTTTGTTCCTGCCATAGTTCAAGACTTTGTTCCTGCCATAGTTCAAGCCATTTGTTTCTGCAAGTATTCAAGCCATTTGTTTCTGCAAGTATTCAAGCCATTGTTCCTGCAATTGTTCTAGCCATTGTTCCTGCCTTGCTTGTCTGGTCTCCCTGCATGTTTTTGT
Source organism: Pipa parva (assembly GCA_019650415.1). Lineage (NCBI taxonomy): Eukaryota > Metazoa > Chordata > Amphibia > Anura > Pipidae > Pipa > Pipa parva. The sequence continues at coordinate 5,129 of WMED01019594.1, read as the reverse complement.
TCTTCCTGGGAATTTACACCGAATCTCCGTTTGGTATTTCAGTTCTAGGGACCGCGACCTGGGTTCCCTCCACAGCGAAATCCTAACCTTCTTGCGGGGGCTCTAGGCGAAAACCGGGGGTTCCTTAGACTCCGCGCCCTAGTGTCTGTTTGCCCCTGCGGAGTTTACAGCTGCTACCTCCTTCTCCTGAAGTGATCATTCACTTCCTACCAGCAAACCTAACATCACGAGACTGGAATACCTTTAAAGCGTGTGCTGATTTGTGAGTGTAGGAGAGAAGGCAGTGCGTAACCATTTTTGCGAGGTGAATCGAAGCATCGCAAGGTGAACCCCCTGGTTCTGAGACATTCTAAGTAGAATCTGCAAAATTAGATTCCTAAAATAATAGATCGTAGTAACTTTTACAAAGCTTCAATTACAACATTTGTTTTAAAACTACTTCATGGAGCAGGTTGCAACATTTGTATAATTATTAATGTTGTATTTACCAAGGAGTATGTAGGAGCAGAATATTAATAACTTGTAAGGTTGTAGTAGCTAAACCAGGGGTGGGCAAACTTTACTATCAAAAGAGCCATTTTGCCCCCTCTTCCACTAAAGAAAAGCAGTTTGGTGCCGAAAAACATAACAGCTTAGAAACTTTTAAAAGTTTTAATCTTTTTTTCATTTTACAACATTAGAATACAACAAACAGAAGAAAATAATAACAAAAAGTAAAATAATATATAAATCAAAATTACATTGATAAATAACTTTTTTCTTTTTTTCCCATTTGTCAATCAAGGCAGCAGGGAGCCACAGCAGGGAGCCGCAGAAGGGAGGCTGAAGAGCCACATGCGGCTCCAGAGCCGTGGTTTGCCTACCCCTGAGCTAAACTAAACCAGAAAATAAATCAAAACATGTTTGCTTTAGGATAAATATTGGACATAGAGTTTTTTTCCTGTTGTTCCCCTTTAATAAGCTGTATACTATTCTCTAATGAGAATAGGGTTTTCACAAAAAAATAAAATAAAACAATTGCGTGTGCTATTTCATACTGGTGTGTTAAGGAGGATTATCCATTTCTCATCTTCTTTATACTCCTATCATGCAGGTTTTCATTTATCCGCACATATTCATTCATATCTTAAAAAGAAAATCCTTGTAATCATCTTTAGAAAATGTGATTTAACATAGGCAGCTTGATCACTGATCATTTTTCTTTAGGATAAACGTTTTTCCGTGTAATGATAGAAATTGAACTAATATATGCTAAACTGTTCTCTCTTTAAACTCAATGGCTGCACATTTATTCTCTTATGGTAATTTAATTAAGCTTGCCACAATTTCTTTAAGGTGCGGCGCAGAAAGAGATTTTTGATTTTCAACTGGTGATCAGAAATTAAATTGCAGTCAATGTGTTTTTGGGTACCATGATATTGTACAGTTTGGTCTAAATTGTATAATAAAGGGACTCTAATTCATAGAACACAATGTCTTCGTAGACCTTGCCATATGTGTTTTATATGAATACAGAATTGTGCTTCTCTTTGTGTTTAACCAAGAACTTCTTTAACTGTTTTTTTTTTCTTCTTCTATGCTCTGGATTAAGGGGAAATTGTTTATTTTAACATGTCTTTTAGGTTCTGCATTAGCTTAACAACTGAACAGCAGTTTTTATTATATTGTGCACTTTATAACAATATCAATATAACAATAAAGATATCAATGTTTTGAAAACTGTTGGGATAAAAAATTAAATATCTAAATCTAGTTTTCCAAAATCACAATGACAGTGGCGCAAAAAAAAAACTTGACTGTGTATGTAACAACACTTTGAAACATAGCCCTGTAGATTGTAAACATTACCTGTCAATCAGAACAGGAAGCAGTTTTCATTGGCTGGCAGTGAAGTTTGTTATGAGTCTACCCATGAGCAAAATGGTAAAATCTGTGCAGTAATCTGGTATGTGCCTTTTATTTTATTCAGTCTTTAAAAGAAAGACATATAATCACACCTATTTGCAAAACAAGAATAATTATACTACAGCTTACTAATTTTGATTGCAAGTTTTAAACAATAAAAAAATATTTTTGTCTTTAAAATGTGAGCAACTGTATGTGAATGATAGTAAAAACTATTCAGTCATAACATTAACAATCTACATAGCCAACCTTAAAGTATGTTTAAACTTTGAGTAAAACTTTCTCTATAGTTTAGACTGAGAATGCAGCTGCTTCCATAAAAGGCTTTTTACTGTGCCTGAGGCAGATCAAATAATCCTTCATTGGGGAAGGGGCTTGTGGGGACTTTATCTTGTGCAGTTGTCTGACAAATAGATAGCTTCTCTTCTGGGAATTAGACTGCCACAAAGAGCAACCCCAAATGTAACATACAACCTCCAGGGTCATGGCAAATAATCAGGCATTTGCTGGGAAGCATGTTTCAGAACTTGCCTCTTCAGCTACCTGTATCTGCCTTTGAGGTCAGTGAACCAGCAAGACTGATCTGTTAGGCACATGTTTCACTTGATTTTCATCAGAACAGCCAATCCCTATGGTACTGCAGTAAGGATGTCCTGCAGCGTATATTTCAGCATACCCCACCTGCCACTCTCCTAACATCTACTGCTGAAGTTTCCCCCCCCCCAATAAAACCTATAACCATATGAATAACTTTTATGGAGAGCTGTAAATGTATACTGACACGCTTGTTGCATAAATATCAAACCAGTCCATATAAAACAACAGTGTATACAAAGTGCATTTTAAATGTGTAAAGATTAAGTGTCCGTTCACATACTGATAATTAGGGGACAGTACATGAGATCATTAAAATCAACTGGATCGCAGTGCTTTTACTAATCTTCCTCCTGCCTTTATAACAGCTGTTTCTCAAAACAATCGCCTGCCGCCACTCTGCAGTTTAAAAGGGAGATAAATAAGCAAGTGCATTAAACACAGTGCCTTTTAAAATGTTTATTAATTTCCACTGCAGAAATAAAATATTGTCATCCTCATTGCCTCCAGTAGATGTGTCATAACATAGCTTTCATTCTAATTTTGTTACCAAACGATGTGAGATTAGATGTTGAATGTTGTATGTAATCTGCTCAGAAATCAAATTATTTGACCTCCAAGCTTACCAAGTAGCTCCTCCTGCCAGCTTACTGTTAAATATTCAGCATTTCGCTGTCATGAATACAAATGGGGGACAAATTAGAATCTACAGACAGCTGACCCAAGCTGTAGATTAGAGACTTGAGGCTGGAGCTGTTTTAATTACTTAGGCCCCAGTAGCTGTTTAAAGGACATATACACAAAAAGAAATCATTTCAGAAGGGAAAAGAGGGGAAAGGAAAATAAATAGCTCCCTGTACCCAATTTGAAATTTTGATTTCATTTGCCCTTAGATAAGAGCCATGCTAATTTTCTAAATAGGATATCATCTCTTGGGGCAAGAAATCATTATTACACTATACAGTAGGGAGATTTTATTTTATTTTCTTGATCTGAAAGGTGATGTATTTTTGTGTTATTGTTAACTTAGCAAAAAAAAATAAACCCAGATGCTGCACAATTCACTAATTCTGATTTTAAAATAGTTGTTATAGCACTTAATAGTAATCCCTAACATTTCCTAATAATACAATTTTAAAGCAGAGACAATTTAGTAAAAATATGGATGATAAAAAAAAGACTTGTCTGATTTCATTTTAACAATGAAACAAATATCTAGATTCAGATGATTACTTTGATTGTGGTACGGCAGTCATAATTGAGTGTAAAGTAATAAACAAATACTCGTGGCAAATTTCATTTCAACTATGAAACCAAAATGTCTAATATAAAATGTCGAGTTTTCATTTGACAATGGCAGATGTTACATTGTGCAAATGGAATATACATGTTGACAACAAAAGAGGAAACAAATGAATAATTGTTTTTGTTTTATACAAATGGTAACAACGACAAAAAGGAGGGGGATCATTTCTTGCTTCTATCCTTGTTAGAGGTTTGTAAGCATCATTGTCTGCTATCACTAAATATATTTTGCCTGTCGCTCCATGTGTTAACCAAACGGTAAATTGATTTGATATGCCTGGCTACTGTGCATTGAAACATTTTGATATACTCTTGGGAAATAAATTTGGCAGAAAATCAGCATGAGTTGATTTTATTATCACTCTGAGACCTTCTCTTTTTCTGGTTAGTGATCCTGAAAGTCTTCCCTTTTCTCCCTTCTGAAATCCTGATGGATGTTAAACTCTGCACTCTAATTTGTCCTCCCTTGCTATGATAAGCCAAGCAATTACTGGTTTATTGATTTTTCATCATGGTAAATTTCAAGACGTTTTTCCTCATTGCTGAAGCATAAGTGGTTACTATGCAACAGCTTTTACACACAATTTAATATTGTCAAGTTGACCTATACTGCCAGATAAAACCACGCTTTTGGACACGTTTTATGGTAGATTTAGGGAAAGCAACTGTGACGGAGAAAATACAGATGTAAATGCATTCACTTTATGTATAGAAAATTTACTGCACATGTATAGAAAATAAAAAACAGCCTGCTTAACAAGAACATAAAAAAATGTAATATATAAAACTCGGCAAATCACATTTTTAAACTATTTTTTTCAAATATATTTTGATTTTTTTTGTTTTATTCACAAGCTAACACATGGCACGTCTGGTTATAAATATTAAACATTTTTATCACATGCCTGATATTTAGAGGAAAACAAATGCCACAAAATGTAAATTTCATGTGTGGATTGACATGACATGACTGCGTTTCCTAACAGTTTTCATAAAACTGTTATTGTTGAAAGAATAATAATGACTTTCATTGCCTTGTTTTTGCTCATCTCTTTGCTGAGTGCCAACAGCTTTGATCTGCTACAAAACAAACATTGATGCCATTGTTTTGAATTAAACTTCTGCATAATACATATTCATGACTGGGTTTGGGGGGAGGGGCTTTATAGTCAAACTATTTTAAAATACTTCAGTGTTATGCAGAATTCATAGTGCAGATTGCATGAATAAACATACAGTATATGGGTCATTATTATTTTTGATGCTACTATCCACATCCAAATAGTGTGTGTGTGTGTGTGTATATATATATATATATATATATA
>WMED01019593.1:0-10267 GCA_019650415.1 Pipa parva | reverse complement strand
CCCCTCCCATTTTATGCTGCCCCCACAACACCCTCCATACTGTGTTGTGTTAACAATCCCCTCTCATGCTATGCTGCCCCCACAAGACCCCCTCCATCCCAATTTCAGAGGAAGTTAAAGGCAAAGCTGGAGAAAGGATCGCTGTAGCACTAAGTGCTAAACTGACAGAGCCAGGCCAGGGAAGAGGAAAGCAGGGACAGGGAAAAGAAGGGGTCAGGACACTAACATAGAAACCCTCCGCATCCTAGCAGAGCTCTAGATGCCTACCCCTCAGCCCACCCAACTGTCTGGCCACTGCACAGAAAAATGGTAAGTCTGACACACCACTGCTGGAGGAGCATGTGACTTGTGAGGGCGGGTTGGGGGGATGGGTACAAATGTTGCGATGCTTGCCATAAGGGTTTAAAACTTCCCTAATATAAATCTTTCACTTTATGGCCAGTTTACTACCAGAACGTTAAGTCCAGCTTTTCATATGAAAATGAATGCTACTGTGTGTTATATCCAGGGCCTTATTTTTCCCTATGCAGGATGTGCATTTTATATGTGCTTGGTTTTGGAAGGATGAGGGCACAACCCAAATTATATGCATTTCATTTAAAAAAGGAAGAAGTTCTTAAAAAGGAAAAGGGTAGGATGCAGCTAAGAGCTGCTAAGTATACCTATTACTAACCCTCATGATAGTGAAATAGGTTAACTTTTTAGTTGGCCAGGCCATTGGGCACCATCTAGTCTGGTCTAGTCACATGTGGAGCAGGTGTACCACTTCCCAGTTAGAGATGAGGTGCTTAGCACAGAAAACCCTTTGGTGACTATCCTGAGCATGAGTATGAGACCAGAAGAAGAAAAACGTAGGTACCTTTTCTGATTTCAATGCATTACATTCACACAGATACACTGGTCTGCCTAGTACTGATCATGTCATCTAACACAAGTTAGAGCTTGTCTAATGCTGTTTAATACTCATTTTCAGTAAGACCCTAGAATGCCAATTTTCTCCTCTTTCTCATGTACAATTATATATTTCACATCTGAGGGATATTTTTTCCTAAAATAACATTAAAATACCTATTGATACGGTCACCAGTAGATGGCTAAAGGCTGAACACCACTAGGGAGTGGAAACAAATTAGTGGTCTGTATAGTACTTGTATACATTTCCTGTATATGGGTAGGTGGCAGTGGTCCATCATGTTTGGAGATATGAAATTTACAGTTTATTTGGAAAATTTAGACTCCTTCAATAGTACTATTTTTTTTTGTTACATTTCAGCCTTATCCCTAAAATGATAATATTCCTTTTCCCTTCAAGCTATACACCATACCCCATAATGTTAAAGCAGAAAAAACTAAAATATATTTACATATGTAGTCAGACCCTTTAACAAGTGATAATGTGTCTTTTATAGCAGTGACAGATTGGGATAATGGGATGCTTCCCATTTTTATCTGTAGATCTTCTAAAGACCTATGCATTAAATATACTTTAAGTTTTAGGACACTCACAGACAGTCTGCCATATTTTCATTATTTTGGCTGTGTTCTTAGAGTCATTGCCCAGTTGGAAGGTAAATGTTTGCCTCAGACTAAGGGGGGAATTCACCATAGTGCGAAGTGAGCTCCGGAACCTTCGGCTCACATCGCACAGACAGATATGCGCTTGCTGATATCCTGCACGCGGACATCAGCGAATGCTTTAAAGGGATTCCAGTCTCGGCGAGGAGACTCTTTTGGTCTCACCGAGACTAGAATCCCTTTAAAGTGTTCGTTGACGTCCACGTGCAGGACATCAGTAAGCGCAAATCAGTCTGTGCGATGTGAGCCGAAGGATCCGGAGCTCACTTCGCATTATCGTGAATTCCCCCCTAAAGGTCCACAGCGGCCTGAAGCAGGATTTCATCAAGGATCTCTTTGATTACTGGTAGTTATGTTCACATTTTCTATGGTCCTAATTAAGCTCAAAGTTTTGGCATCCGAAAAATATCCACAAAGCATAATGCTGCCACTGCCATGCTTTACCCTGCGACCTTGCCTATGTATAATTTTATTTATAAAGCGCCACAAATTTACACTGCGCTGTACAATTCAGTAATACAAGTACAATACAGACATGGGAAAAGTGCATTGAACAATACAAGTAAGATATCACAAGGATACTTCACTATAAGTGCCAGGTTGCAGTTGACTCAAGAGGTTAGAGGCCCCTGCCCCTTAGAGCTTACAATCTAAGTATGTATAGTCTTATTTATAAAGTGCCACTAGGTTATGCAGCAGTACTATTCTACAATACAGTTATAATATAGATATGAGAAAGTGCTCAACTAAGAGCAAGTAAAGTAAATTACAAGCATACATCAGCCTTTGCAAGGTGATGATACCAACTGGTTCATCCAAACATTGTGTTAGCTATACAGGCTAAAAGTGTTATTCCTAGTATTATTAAATAAAAGAATCATGGTGTTTCTCATGGCGCACAATAGTTTTGGAAAGGTCCAAGTGGACTTCCTGGCCATTCTGTAATGTTCTTTCACTCCACACAGGAACCCTAGAGCATTTGGCAGAGTGACCACTGAGTTTTTGATCACCTCCTTGGACAAGACTCTACTTTTAGATTGCTTAATTTGGGTGGGCTGCCATCGCTAGGAAGATGGACAATGGACGATGGACAATGGAGGGCATTGTGGGGGTTATTCTCTAAAGTCTGAATTGTGGCGTAAAGGTGTGAATTTGCCAGCTAAAGACAGTCGCAATGGGCTGCTACTGTCACAGTCATGTCTTTATAATAAGAATATTGTTGCAGTTGCGACTTTACTATGTGAAATATTGTCACAGATGCAACTTTGAAATTGCTGCAGTCATGACTTTACAATGGGAGAACTGTTGCAGTTGTGGATTTGCTATGGGAATCCGCCGTTTGAGAATTTGACAGTCATATTCTCACTTTAAAGAATAAGCCCCACTGTGTCTCCACAATTCTGCAGCAATATTTTAGAACTATTTCACAATATTTCTCTAAGACAGAGGTCTACAGTTAGCCATAAAGGGAAAAAAACCCCCCCACAACTATGTGTTGATGTGACATGCACTGATAACTGTTGGGACCTTATACAGACAGGTGTGTACCATACTAAATCATATCCAGTCAGTGAAATTTACCTTGGGTGGAGTCAAGAATAAACACAGGAATCGAGGTGCTCCTTAGCTCAATTTTCAGTGTCACAGCTAAGGGGCTGTACATTTATATATAAATAATTCATTTATTATTATTAATACATGCAGAAATATCAGCAAAAATTGTTTTCCTGTGGCAATATGAGGTATTGTGAGTAAACAGATGAAGAAAATCATGCTTATTATACATTTTAAAGTAAGACAAACATCACAAAATGTAGTAAAAAAAGTGAATGAGTCTGGATAGTTACTAAATGCACTCTGGTATATTCATCTAACCATATACAAAAAGTTAGGGAAGCAACCTGAATGGTTTCCTACTGTTAAAGTACCACTAACACCAAAACAGAAAATCGGCATTTGACTTTACATGGCAGTTATTACAATGTAGTGCTTGTAAAAAAAATAAAAAATAATAATCTTCATATTTACAATTTTTAATTGTTTCACACAGCCTTAAGCCAACAATTTTAAAGGTACAATAAAGGAATAACCGCTGTTGCAAATTAAATTACATTTTCTCTTTCTTTAAGAACCTAGTTTGGAGCATATGGAACATTATGATTTGACAACGTCAGTCTAGATTCATATTTGAATGCATTATTTTAAGTGAAGACAATGTAAAGAAAAATGTTCTCATTAATATGAAAAAGTACATTTGTTAGAGACCATTTTTCTGAGTTTAAATAACATACACTGAATAAGGTCATAAATAGCATATAGTAAGTGCTCATGGCATATGTGCACAAAGATGGGACTTAGAAAGGTCAATCACCACAGGATTTCCTTCAGCCAATGGGAAGTAAGCAAAGCACCTATATAGTGAAACAAAAACATGGAGTTCTTGGGAAAGCCTCCAATGTCATGGTGGTTACACAATTCTAGACATATAAATATACAGTATATATGCGTTGACTCAACGTCAGTCATAATTATACTGAGCCAGTAAAATTTCTACATTATGTAACCTTTATCAAAGTGATTAAAACACAATTAGCAGAACTGAGAAACAAGAAAGATTCAACACAATCCTGTAAATGTTCTACTTCTTATATTTTTCTGTAGCAGTGAAGTAGCTGATTGCACTGTGGGCAGTAGTGGTTGACATCTTTAAAATAGCGAATGAAAAATGGGATGATACAACAACCACCCCACATCCTGCAACAAAACAGATATTTAGTTAACTGTAAACCATTTACAGTAAATTTATACAGAGAGTAAGGCTGGGTTCACACGAGAGTATGATGCACAGCACGTCATACAGGCGTGTCAGAAAAAAAGAAAAATATGCTCTGGCGTATTTTTCAATTGTACTTACCAGTGACAGTGTGAACGCTCCCTCGGCACTTCCTGTGTGTTGCATTTTGGGTGCGGCATATATATGCCAGCCAAAATGCGACACACAGCGTATGCGCGTCATACACTCGTATGATACAGGTGCTGTGATAATTCAGCCAATCCTGCTTTCACTCACTCACTGTTACACTGGCAAATTTTACTCAGCATTTAATTTTAAAAAAGCACATGGTTGAAAAAAACACTGAAAATACACCCATAAGAGCAAACATTGAAAATAATGACTATCGGCTGTGCAATGTCACACTAGCATGTCATAGAGAGGAATATAAGCTGGGATGTGTTAAATGTAACAATAGAAATTTAACAAGAACGATCACACATAAGAGAAAAGCTGTGGTGTGTAAGTGTGTGTGACATGGAAGTACTGCCCCAATTGTTATTTTCTTGTAAAATGCACAGGAGAATTTACCAGTGTAATGCGCCATGTGTGGTTTTTCTTTAAATGTATTATGAAAATTCACCAGTGTGAACCCTGCCTTAATCAAAGTGCACTATTCACTAACCATCACCCATAAAGCGCCATGAACCCCATTCACACAAAAATCCCTCAGAAAGCCCCATTAAATCCATTCACACAGAAAGTCCTCCATAAAGCCCTATTAACCCTATTCACACAGAAAATCTCCCATAATCCCCATTCACACAGAACATCACCATAAACCCTCATTGGAATAAAATACCTATAAAGTCCACAACTACCCACCCAACAGTGCAACCACCACAAACACCCACCCCCACCCATACTGTGTACCCCCCAAAAACACACAACCCACCACAATCATACTGTGTAACCCCCTATAAACACCCACAGTAAAAATCTATTTTTAACTCACTTTATGTAAAGTATTTCTTCCTGTCAGTGGAGCATAATCACAGGCTGTGGAGGCTCAAAGCACATGCATTACAATGCATGTGCTTTGAGCTCCTTAGCCTAGTTGTGTAATCATGTGCATGCAATTGTGTGTGCATTCACATGTGCGTGTGATCATGTGATTGCGCCTATGGTTATTGCGATAGGAAGCCGCTTATTTGTCAGTCAAGTAAGCCGGCTTCATATTGCAGCCACACAGAACCGACAGTCTAGCAGAATGTCAGTCTGGCAGAAAGAGGCATCAAGGGAAAGCTCTGTAAAGGTAAGTTTTTTCATGAATGTCTATTTGAAAGATGTTACTAATGGCTTGCTAAACTTTATTAAATAATGTCATTTCAAGCTGGGGGGGTTATTCACTAAAGTCCAAATTGTTGCGTTTAGGTGTGAATTTGCCAGCTAAAGACAGTCACAATAGACTGCTACTGTAATGTGTTTATAATGAGAATATTGTAGCAGTCGCGACTTTACTATGGTGAATTGTCACAATTTTAAAAATTGTCGTGGTTGCGACTTTACAATGCGGAAATTGTCGCAGTCATGGATTTGCTATGGGAATCTGCTGTTTGAGAATTCGACAGTCAAATTTGCACCTTAGTGAATATCCCCTGGGTTTCAGATGTACAGTATGTTCTCTGCATAAAGAAGCAACAGCAACACAATGCTTGCTTACATTGTATCCCGTCCCTACTCACCATTTTACATTTTTCTAAACCAAATGTATATAATTAATCACACTCTCCATTCTCACACACAGTTATACACCATGCAAATTGTTTTTACTCAAAGACACATTGTAAACAAAATGCAAATTAGGACTCACAATCACACTGTATTATTTACATGTAAACATACTTAATATTTCATGTACCCACAGTTACACTTTTAATCTCATTCAAATAAATCATTTTATTTATACAGTTTCATCTTACCGCCTAATCCATATACAGTAATAAAGCATTTATTCAGCAACTGTCCGATTATGTGAAAAGAAACTCATTCAGCTACTTTTATAGCTGTAAAATCATACCTAGTCTTCATAAACCTCCACTTATTTAACCTTTTCCGATCCTGTGTCCCCTAGAGGGTGAAATTCCAAAAATTCCGTTCCAATCCTTGGTCCCCTGGCAGGGGACATCAATATTACAGACGTATTATTTCCTGCTAATTTCTTTTGATAAAATTCACTGATATTGCATGAAACATCTAATTTCACGTTTTTCGCCAAAAATATTAGGATTTCAATGGGCAGAACAGGAAATTTTGTTGGATAGGAAAAGGTTAGTCATTAAAACAGACACATTTATATATCTTTTTTTAACAGATCTTTGAATGATTTTATTCATCCAGGCCATGGTATAATTACCAGAAGTATATACACAAGTAAATTAAATTGACTAGACTGTTTACTTGAAGACATTTCATCCCGCATCACAGAGGTTTTGTCAGTTGAGCTGAATGAGAATTAATCAGTTATTCTCTTCTTGGAAATGTAATCACCTTAATCACTATGGAAACATGAAATTTAAGACAGGTGTGAATTGTCCAAGCTGCATGGTTGGAGCTGTAAAAATCACCTCACTGGAGGTGGGAGTTGTGGAGTTGTAAAAAGACCATCTGTACTTAGTATAAACAAATCATCATTGTGGATAGTATTACTTTCATTATTGAAGGTGTGAAATGTTGTGCCTAAAGGAGCACTCCTCTGAGGACAGCAAGGTACATATTTTGGGCAGAGGGATTGGTTTGCAAAAGGTGTTAGGGAGGCTTTCAAGACCAGCTATCAAACACATACAATGCTGTTTTAACTTCTTACCAGTTGATTTAACAAAAATTCACACCTTCAGGCTACCTACTTTAAAGCTGTGTTGGAAATATTGTATCCATTGTTTCCTGCAGGATAAGCCACACAAGGCACTTTGCTTTGCACCATAGAGAATAGTGATCTTAATTACACAGTGTTAGTTCTGATAGTTTAAATCTGATTATGAATATTTTATCTTTTAAGACTAAAGGTGTGACTTATTTTATTTTGGTCTTGAAGCAAATTCAGTTTGATTAAATCAGGGAAACAAAGGTACAACAGGTGGTAAAACATGAAATCATCTATGGGCAGTGTGGTGGCTCAGTGGTTAGTACTGCTGCCTTGCAGCACTGGGTTCTGGGTACAATTCCACCCTGGACTTCATCTGCAGGGAGTCTGTATGTTCTCCCCGCACTTGCGTGGGTTTCCTCCCGGCACCCCAGTTTCCTCCCGGCACTCCAGTTTCCTCCCGGCACTCCAGTTTCCTCCCGGCACTCCAGTTTCCTCCCGGCACTCCAAAAACATACATCTATGTGTGTGTGTGTGTGACAAAATAGGGAAAACTAGATTGTAAGCTCCATGGGGCAGGGACTGAAGTGAATGATGAACCTTTGTAAAGCGCAGTGTAAAATAATAGCACTATATAAGAATGAATAAATAATAAACTACAATACATTTTGAATAAAAATGGCAAGACCCCCTCATTATATTCAGAAACACAGGTTTAAAAAAAAAATGGGTTTATACCAGTTACAGTTTCCCGTTATTGTTAATTAAAATAATATACTCACCCAAAAAATAAAATGGCTCCAAACACAAGCCAACAAAGCAATCCAATTTTGTATTCTGTTCTGGTTATCACCTGATTCTGACAGAACTGGCACACTGTGCGCACTGGAGCCTCTTGAAAATTGGGAGGTATGTGAAGGTTTGATGGATGAAATTGGGGTGCAGGCACTGCATTAAAAAAAAATGTACTCAATGGTAGTGTATGAATAGAATGACAAATTAGTGTACCAAAAGAAACATTTTAACTGCTAACAGCCAGGAAAAGCTGTTTAATTACACAAAGAATTGAAGTAAATCCACACCAAAATGTCTCAAAGTTTGTGAGGCCTAAAATGCAAGAATGTTAGAAAAGTGACTTCCCTTCTAAAAGCATTATTTCTGATCTTATTCTACCAGAGAAAAATTAATACTGCAAAAATGAGTCCGTAATAAGAACACATCTTATTCTGATAAGTGAACACAAAAAAGTGTTAGCTCATTGTATGATCAGGTCATGAGGTTCAGTTTTTAAGTTTAAAAATGCTGCTTCTCTGGAGAGTGCCTATGGCATTTTCTGAAAGTACCTATTTCAGTCTACCATCAAGATGGTGTAATATTACAGTAAAGAGGTTAAGTCAGGAGGTTAAAGACAGGACCAGCTGTGTAATGGGTAGTATTGCGCCCCGCCAAGGAGTGCACACCAGGTGTCACAATGCACTTGCACTAATGCATTCTCAAAATAGGGATTAAAGTGGATAACTCTTAGGATAGTAGAGTTCAGAGAGCAGGTGCAGCGCTGGAGCTTAAATCACCAGTTGGTGCGCATCACCCCCTTGCGGATCACCCTTTGACAGAACAAGCCTATAATTTTCCTTTAAAAATTGAAAGCTGCCGATGCCAATTCTCTTTAAACATTAAGATTCCCTTTCTAACCATTTACTAAGCAGCATTCTACTGCATTCATACACTGGTGTAACTAGCCTTGGAATGGGCCTTTTTCAGTCGCAGTTAGGATGGGGCCAAGCCACGACTATTGCAATCCCTTTGCTAATGCAGAATGTTCCTGCCCCCCCCCCCCCCCGGACCCCAATAAGTTCACTTTCTGTCGGGTTGGGGGGGGAGGGGCAGGAGGGTCACCACAGCAAGGAGAGGATCCTCTTTAACCTAGTTTCACCCATGGCCTTTTTAACATAAATGTCCTAAAATCGATAGATGACATGACGGTTCTGGGAATTCACAGTGTTACCATACATTATATTTTTATTTGTCTCTTGGCTAGCACGTCTCTATGGTAACATAATCCAGTTTGTGTTCAGGATGTTGGTAACTCAGAGCGGGGAATTTCTAAAGGTCATTTTGACCTCTAATACATTTTGCCGTTTATCAACACTTTATACACTATTTTTCAGTTCACTGGACTTTGATTCCAGTGATTTATATAGCGCCGATATTGAAAAAGATGAATACTGATCAATGCAGTTACCCTTCCACTGCAAATCTATACCAATATCAATAATTTCCACACAAAAACTCATCCAACTGTGGTAAAAAAACCAAACCCACTCCATAGAAAATAATGGGTTTTCACCAGCCTAAAGAGGGCGAACACTTTTTGGCACAAAAATATTACTTTATAAATCAGTAAATATGGCGATATCGATATATATGGCATAGATTTTACCAGCTTTAGCTAGTCAAAAACATTTGACGGTTATAAATATCCCCTGGAGACTGTTATTCAACTACATATCATCATGATTAAGTGAATATTACCTGTCTGTGCGTAATGGACATGTGCAGCAGAGTTTCAGTTTAATATGGTGGGCCACAGTTTTGGGCTTTAGTTTATAAGCAACAGTGCCCAAAATAAGCACTAAAATATTCTTATTGCATTCTTAGAATAAGGGTCAGATTTCCTGATTCTTTCATCCAGCTGTACATACACAGGGATTAAACATACCATTAGTCTGTACTGAAACAATTCTACTTCCAGCACAAAAATCCTTCTTTAAATATACAAGCAAAGTAAGCTCTCAAGTCCCATAGTACAGACTGCTACAGCTGATATTTCAGTATAGGAAGCCATTTTGTTATGCAACTTCCCCCCCCCCCCAATTTTTAGGTACTCATTTTATTCTCATATAACAGAAAACGTACAAACCCATTCCTTGCTGTGGATACATCTGTGTGCTCGGCATAGGCATTGTCACTCTAACTGTAAAAGTAAAAACCATATTTAAGTTGTCTGATCATACTACAATAAAGGAATATTTGTGAGGGGAAAGATATTAAAAGGG
>WMED01019592.1:0-12385 GCA_019650415.1 Pipa parva | reverse complement strand
TCCCTATCCTTTGAAGGAGGGAGCACTATCTTAGTGCTCACCCCTCTCCTTTTCCCTTTTCCTACCTACCTCCTCCATTGCCCGCCTGTGTTGTAGAGCTGAGCGCTACAGCATTTCCTCTCCCCAGCAATAATTAAACTTTCTGTCACTCACAGGGTGTTACATCATTGCTGGGGGAGGAACACTGTAGCACTCAGTTCTACAGTACAAACAGTCGGGTGACGGAGGAGGCAGGTAGGGAGAGGGAAAAGTTACACCTGGCATATAAGACGACCCCCAACATTTCAGATGATTTTCAGGGGTTAAAAAGTCATCTTATACACAGGAAAATACAATATATATATTTTTTTTTCAAAAAGAGCAACCATGTGTTTTGGATGAGAAAAACTATACAGTTCGTTAAGCACATGCCCACCATTTTAATATAAGTTGTCTTAAGAAGTAAAAGAGTATTTAGCCTTATTGGACTTATTGGTTTTGTATAATAAACACAGATTCAGGTATTGGGGATAGCTAGGATACCTTTTATTGAACCAATATATCTTTCAAGAGGGAAACAAATTTTATAATAATAACCTTCCATGTACGGAACATCTCCTTATCTACACATTAACTCATTTTTGTTCTGAGCATCATATCTGAACCTATTCTGCCTGTCCGGACCTTGATTGATATGCTTCCTACTTTATTTCTTGGGGTTGTTCCAGTACCCTTACCTTTCTGGAGGACAAAGTTTGGGCACCCAAATGGGTGTTAGTGAACATCAGTTCCACATCCAAGCTTACTCAAGATCTTGAGTTCACTGCCTGATTATTGGACCAACTTTACTGAGCTCCTGGGTGCACTACTGACTGAGTTTTCTGACTTCTAAACTCAGCATGATTTTCAGCGGATCTCTGCCTGCCCCGACCTCTTGATTGAATTGGCCAGTATCTTCTACTGGATGCTACACCAGAGTGACTGTCTCAAGAGTCACAACCAGGGAATCCTCTGGCAGCAATCTCCACAACCTCTTGTGAGAGTTAAAGTGCACCTGTCACCTCAAAACTCGAATGCTAATTTAGGTTCTACTAATGAAGTAAATGTTTTTGTAAATATATATGTATTTTAAAAAATGTACCTTTATACAGCATTTCACTCTGTTTTCTTCCCTTGTCAGCCAGACTTTTCTGTCTGAGTCAGGTTGGGCAGGTCTACATGATAATTGACATTATGGGGGTAATAAAGGAAAGTGCGAGCTTACCTGGCAATCCTTTTATTCACATCGCCAAGACTGGCATGCGCTCCCTGCTCTCCTGCACGCGGAGATCAGCAAAAGCTTTAAAGGTACTTCGGCTCACCTCGCGACCACTCGAGTCACCTCGCGAGACTGGAATACCTTTAAAACGTTCACTGATCTCCACGTGCAGGACTTTAAAGGGATTCCAGTCTCGGCGAGACCACTCAAGTCGCCTTGCCGAGACTGGAATCCCTTTAATGCGTTTACTGATGTCCGTGTGCAAGACATTAGTGAGTGCATAACAGTCACTGCGAAGTGAGGCGAAGGATCCGCACCTCCCTTTGCACTTTGGTGAATTCCCCCCTAAGCCGTGTGTCTCCCATTCAAACACAATACAGACAATGTACCAATGTGGTTGTAAAAATGTGATTTTTTTTTTTCTTTAGGGAAATATAAGACATCCCCTGAAAATAAGACATAGTGTAACTTTGGGAGCAAAGATTAATATAAGACACTGTCTTATGCAGTTTGTTTTTCAATAAGTGTAAAACGTATGGGTATAGAAATCTGTACAGACAATCTCAATTACCAGTATATTTATTTACTTGAGTAGTACAAATACAATAATTATCACTGACAGAAATAAATAAGACAGTGGCCTCCACTGAACAAATGACCATATAACTATAACCCTGGAGTGTAGCATCTAAAAAAACTAGAGCATGGATCAAATACAAAAAAACTTACTATA
Source organism: Pipa parva (assembly GCA_019650415.1). Taxonomy (NCBI): domain Eukaryota; kingdom Metazoa; phylum Chordata; class Amphibia; order Anura; family Pipidae; genus Pipa; species Pipa parva. The sequence goes on along the minus strand of WMED01019592.1, from coordinate 10,415 downwards.
ATTTGATTGTTTGCACGTGGTTTAAGATTCCAAATACTAACATTAAGGTTATTCCAATCTGATTACTGCCAGATGTGAAAATGACTTTAATTCACTTTATATTACCAGTTTATTAACCATATTCCATTATAGACAACTAATATAACAAGGTACAGGTAACTGGAGTAAAAATGGATCATTATATAAGGGTGTTGTTAAGCATACTAAACAGTTTAAACAGTCTTCTTTTTACATCATGATTTTGTGGGTGTACTTTGGCTTAAAAGCAAAATATATATGTTTTGGCAGTATCATATTTAATAAGTCTCCTGGATTCCAATGAGTTGAGCACATAAATTAGTCAAATAAGTAATATCATATAAACAATAGAAACAATATTATCAAAAAGTAATTTCACATCCCCAAATGCAATTGTGGCAAATAGTGTCAGTTTGCATACTGTTTAGTGAAGTCAGCCATGCATATTACCTATTGCAACACAAAAGTATGGTTTTTAGTGCACCTAAAATGCCTATAAGTTAACAGGCAATCTACATTGTCCTGGACTCCGTAGGCTCCTGCACACACACACACTTCAAACCTGAGGCATCAAAAAAATTATATATACACAACTCTTTATTCAAGACACTACACATTTAATCATATGTTTTAATCACAATAAAACATACACATATTAAAGCAATGAACCTGGCACACTAAAACATACCTGATGAAAAAGTAATAAGAATTCAGAGGCTGATGCATAGGATGTTAACCACTATTACAGCAATCACATTATATCAACATGGAATGATAATATATATAAGATCATTGTTAAACAGCACTTTAATTGGGTATCTACTAAGTACTTACACTACATCCATATGTAGCAATAAAAGTAGCCCTGATCAGAAATAATGTATCCAACTCCACTAATTTGTAACTTAGTGCCAATTCCCATAATAATGTGCACTGTTAAAGGAGCTAATTTTGATTAAGTGTAATAATAAAAGGAGCACAATGATTCTAGCTTGCAAACATACACACCTGCTCTAGATAGCAGATATAGAGCTGGTAATCACAGACTTAAACACAACTGAACCAATCTGATAATCACTGGCCAGGTCCTCAGCAGCATTCATTAACTATGGCAACACTGAATTGCTTTCCTGACTCTTCAGCTCCACAGTTGCAAACCACAATCCAGGGATCTGCTTAATTTAGGGGGCAACTTAAAATTCCTTGCCCACATTTCTGGCATGAAAGAAGCAGATCGCCCCAGGCTCATAGCAGCAAACTACAGTTTGCACACTGTTTAGTGCTCAGTTGTGCATATTCCCTCATTTGCTTGCTGTTGCTGCAATGGAGAAAATTGTCATTTTTATTTCTGAACATTGTCATATAAATAGTATCAGTGCTGTACTATAGAAAATTTCTCATAAATAGACATTTTGAAGCAAAATGATTTTATGTTTACATGGATATGTTTAAAGGAGACAATGCTACCCTTCACTATATTTTTCTAGGTTAACTAATACATACTTGCAATATGTATGAACTATGATGCTATAATAGTAGCATAATTTGCAACAGTTGTTTTTACATTAATTTCAATGGAAGACAATTCCTAGCTCATGCTGGCATTTGGGCATTGTATTTTTAAGGTTTCTGGGCCAAAATAACAACAGGAACCCTGTCTTATGCACCCCAGTTTCCATCATTGACTGATGAAGTCAAATTTGCATATTCATGCCAATACAACTTGATGAATAGCCACTTTGATGAATTCCCTATCTGTTCAAAAATTTACAGTGATTAGATGCATAAATATGCAACTGGCCATAACCTTGCGAACTATGGGAGAAATTGATACTTCAAGGAAAATACCAATCTTTTCTGAACATTCAAATTTGGCAAAGTTCCTATTTGTGGAAATTCATGCATCTGTGGTACAATCTGCAAGCTGATAATTATGGCCGTTAGAAACACATTTATCAAACAGCTATGATGATACATAGGGGCACGTTTACTAAAATAGAACAGACTTTTCAACTAGTAAATGCAGGAGAAACAGCCTATTATTTAATGATATTGCTGTTTTCTCTCATTTGCTAAGCAGTTCCAAAACATTTTTATCACCCAATAGAATTCTCCACCCTCAGGCTTGCAAAAACCCATTACTCCCTATGGAGATGGTCCAGTCATTTAACACAAGTACAAAATATTTTCTCCTTGAAAATTGATATTGATCTGTAATTGAAGGAACTCTCATAGAAAAGCTTTGCAAAGTGTGCCCCTGTCAACAGATCGATATGACAGAGAAATGGGGTTAAATCAATAAATACGTTCAAACTGGTCTTAGTAAATATGCCCCAATATTAGTGTGCAATAATTTTTGTTAAGGTATACTGTCATTATTGCCCTTTTCATGGTGATACCCAATTTTCATTGTTCCAGGGGCAATACATTCAAATATAACTGGAAAAAATAGCACAGTGTCATAAACATAAATCAGCACAAAATTAGGGATAACCATACATTATTGTTATTGCTATTTGATTTTTATGCCCCTAAGGTATAGAGAACTCTTGCACATCTGTATTACTTACAGAACAGATTTCACAGTGTGTGTAAAGGATTCATCTGTGAGTAAGACGTTCAGCTGAAAAGGAAAGCTAACTGAAAGTGAATGGTACACAATAAAATTACTTAGGTATTTGAATCCAATTAAGAAATGAGAGGACATTTTGGCTGAAAAAAAAAAAATCATAAAGTAAACTTTGCACTAGATAAAAAGTAAAACCTTTAACCAGATAAAGTATGAAATTAATAAAAATGAAACTCTTCACTGAATAAGGGTAAAACCAGAAAAAACTTAATTTTTTTCACCAAAGAATAGGGTAAAACCAGTTGAAATAATCAACTGGTACAAATGCAGATTTTCATTACAGCAAAAAGGGTGAACATGAAAAATTGGATGATGAAATGGTGAAAAATTATGATTATGCCCCAAAAACACTGACATTCATTTGCCTGAATTTTAATTAAAATATAATTTTCAGAAAAAAGGTTAGCAACAGCTTCACAAACCCAAAACCTACAGACCTACAGGAGAACTGCTGTTGTCAAACTTTTTTGTTACAGGGAAGAAGAGCAAAATGATGTGCATTGCACTTAAGCATACCCTGCATTGTAGCATTACAGAATCTTAAACATATTATATAAATATGAAACAGTTTAGGAAACATTTAAATGGGTGAAATTTATTAAACTCGGAAAAGCTTGTTTTTGCTTTTCCGAGTTTAATAATCGCGAGAACACTCTGAGCGTTTGGGAGAACAGGCTGCACGTTCTCTCAATAAGTATCGCGAGACTTGGTGTGTGTGATACTTGCCATGAGAAGCCTTTTCTATAGAGCATATCCATGGAAAGGGTATCTAAACAGTACAGCCACCCTTTCCATGGATATACTGTATAGAAAAGCTTCTCACGGCAAGTATCATGCACCAAATCTCACGATACTTTGCGAGAATGTGCAGCCTGTTCTCCCAAACGCTTGAACACTCAGAGTGTTCTCACGATTAAGCTCAGAAAAGCCAAAACAACTTTTTCGAGCTTAATAAATTTCGCCCAAAGTACATTTTATTTTAGGGTATCCTGCTTAAACAGATAAATAGCCCAGGTTAGAAAATAACAATATCCTTAATTTTTAAAAAATCCACTAGAACAAGGGTCAGCAAACCTTACTATCAAAAGAGCCATTTTGCCCCCTTTTCCACTAAATTTTTGGTGATAATACTTTTGATTTTCTTTTCATCCCTACTGAATTGTTTGCTAAAAGATAGTGTGTATTTACTATTGTTTCCCTATTCTTTTGAGTTAGATTTTTCTTTTTGTGGTGGTTCCCGACATGCTTTCTCTAATTCAAATTAACCATATCCTTTCATTTTGAAGTCTAACAACATTTTATCTACCTGTTCTTCTCGTATTTCTTTTTCGGAACAATTTCTCCTGACTCTTGATACCTGAGTTTTTGGAATGTTCATCAGCCAGTTTTTCTGATGGCAACTGTTCCTTAGTATATAGTTATTGCAATCTATAGTTTTGTATATACTAGTATGTACTGTGAGGTCTTTGATGTAGAGTACAAGATCCAAAAAAGTAATTCTTTCATTATTTGTTTCCAGTGCTAACTGAATTTTCTGGTCTCTTGTGTTTAGGGAACATGTAAAGCTTTTAAGGGACTCTTTGTTACTGTCCCAAACTATGATAATATCATCTATATATCTCTTCAAAACTACTAATTCCACTGGTTTCTTGTTAAGGATGTTTTTGCTCTCCCAGTACTCTATAAAGAGATTCACGTAACTTGGTTTGAATTTTGTCCCCATGGCTGTGCCACACAGTTGCAAAAAGAAGGTTTTAGCAAATAAGAAATAATTATATGTGTAAGTATGAACTCTATTCTTTCTAGGATGAACTCCTTTTCTATCTTCATACTTTCATCTTTTAGTAAAACCACCTTAATGGTCTTAAGGCCTGCCTTGTGAGCTATATTCTTGTATAGTGCACATACATCCGCAGTTCCCCAACAGTAACTTGTCTTCCATTCCAGATCTCTTAAGATCTTGATCACATAATTTGTATCTTTCAGGTATGATTCCATCAACTTTACGTAGTGTTGTAAATAGTAATCTATCTATTCAGATAGATTGCTTGTCAGGGAATCTATCCCTGAGATGATAAGTCATCCTGGGGGTCTTTTAAGAGTTTTATGAATTTTAGGTAGATAATAGAAGTTAGCTATTTTTGGAGTTTTATTTCTAATGGCTTTAAATTCATCTTCATTTAGGATTCCCTTCTGTTTCCCTGTGTCCAGTAGTGCAAAAAACTCACCCTTGAAATCTTCTGTGGGATCCTTCTATAGTTTTATATAGGTATTGGTGTCATCTAGAAGTATCTTTGCTTCCTTGATATAGTCTAATTTATCCAAAATGACAACACCTCCTTTGTCAGGCAGCTTAATAATTATTTTGTTATTATTCTGTATTTCCTTTTTAGTGCTTGATGTTACTTTACAGTCAGATTCTTCTTGAATAGTGGCTTCCGCAAGTTAAGATTCTCAAGCTTGTTGAGTACTGCTTGTTTGAAGCTCTTAATGTGTTTCCCCATTGATTTTTGTGGGGAAAAGGTGAGGTTGAGGTTTTAAATTGGTGTGGATAAAGGATTATCCTCCCTTTTCTTCAGCGTTGTTTTGTTCTTGATATTTGAAGTTATTTATTTCCATGGAGAAATATCTTTTTAAAGTTAGTTTTCTACAAACCTTGTTGACATTGATGAAGACTTTGAAAGTATCTGCCCAATGATCAGGGGTAAATTTCAATCCCTTCCCTAAGATCGACAGTAGATGTTTAGTGAATGTTTCTTTACTCAAGCTAAAGACACCAGAGAGGTCCTCCACTGTTGATGCCATTTCCTTTTTTAGGTCTTGTGCCACCTTGTCCTCTTCTTTTATATTTCTTCTTTTGAGTCCTTGTTGTTGTGGACCCCATGCCCCCCTTGTTTCAGGCATTTCCTTGAAGACTCAGTGCTTTTCTAAAAAAGGCACATAAGGTTGCTTGATGAACAGGGGTTTCATCATGAACCTGCTTGCCCAGTTCTGGGCTAGGTTGGGTAGCAGGTTGTTTGGATATACCTGTTCAAATAGAAGGTTTGGTGTTCAACCAGACATTCTGGTCTTTCCTAATTCTGTCTCTTTTCAGTGGTACCTATCGAAATGTTTTACTTTCTCCATCAGACATATCTCTCCTTATTTTAGTTCTCTTTCTTTCTAATGTCTCATCATTTACCTTTGCTACCCTCCTATTCAGTATTTCATTAAAAAAAATTGTTCTTATTCTCTAAATAATCCAATTCAGAAATTTTTTCTTTAATCTGTGTGATTTGTATATTAAGTGAATTGAGTTTTTATTCATGTTCTACCACAATTAATTTCATTAAGTTTAAAGAACATTGTTCTAGAATATCAAACCATTTGTTCATAAAATCTTCTTTATCCATATTTACCATAGGCATTTTATTAATCCTTAGGCCTCTAGGTATCAGACTGTCTGTGATGTACTAAGGGTCTTATAGTCCCACCACTTGGTGGTTACTTTTATGGAACATCTTTCTAAATCTGTGAACAATAAAGACAAATCAACAGGTTCAGTCTTATTTATATCATTACTTCCTTGTTTCTCTACATTGAACAGACTCTTGAATTGAGCTAGACAGTTCATCTGTGATGCTCGATGGTCTTGTTATAGATTGCAAATGTTTCTCTTTAGATTCAGGTTGAATGAAAATGTTCCAACTTCCTTACACTCTCCTTGGCAGCTGTCTACTTACAGCAGCTCTATGAAGTAGCAATATCAATGATTTAGCAAAATCGAAACTGCAAAGAAGTATAAAACAAGCAATGAGTAGAAGAACAAAAGAAATCCTAAAATAACCATGGAGAGAAATAAAAGTATGCATTAAATTTTAAGCTACAACACGTCAGTCATGTGTTAGCTTTAATTTATAAAACAGAAACAAATGTGGGTGCTTACATGCAGTTATATATAGGAAGGCTTTCAAAAAACTAGAAACAAAAGATTAGTGTGAAGATTGCTCACACTACAGTCTGAGATGGAGGGTGGCAGAGGTGGATATACAGTAAATAGGTTTTGACCCCTCCAAAAAATTAGGTTTTGAAGGTGCCTTTCAAAAACTATAGAGAAAAACAACTGCAATGTAATCTAAAACTATATATTATTTTAAACATCATTACATCACTGTTTACAGGCATCACACAACTTTCCTATGATATCAACTGCTGCTGAGTCTTATCTGTATTAGATGTCAGCATAGCTAATAATTAGTGCACTGCTTTAACTGGATGACAAACATACAGGAAGCCATCTGTGGCACCAGCACTCATGCTCTGCTGCCTCTTTAACACAGAGAGAAAAACTAGATAGGAGAGAGTAGCCCAAAATTCCTGATAACTCATGATGATAACAGATAATTCATTTGTGAGAGCTGAATGTTAAAAACACAAACAGAAGAGTAGGAAAGAATTATGTTTCCACAAATTTTACCTTTTCTAAATGTTTTTACTTTATTTAACTTTGAACAAAAATTTAAAAAAATAAAAAAGCTTAAAGCACAGCTACATTGACTAATGCAAAGTACAGAAAATTTCACTAGTAACAAAATACTGCTGATCACTGACATCACACAATATCCCATATTAACAATAACATCAGCAACTGACCTAATTAAGCTCTATCTACAGATATATCAGCAATGAGCAGAATAACATCAGTTGATAAAGTACTTTGCACAAAGATTAACTGTTAATGATCAGTATCTGCTTATATATGTACAAAAGGGAAGTCATCAGCAACCTCTCCATCTAAAATAGAGATGGTGTAATGGCAGACGTAAGAATTATGGTTAATACAAAGCAGCTCTTTCCATTAATTGCTTTGCAGTGGAGTAATACTGGATGGATTCTTTGGAAAAAGTCTACTAAAGACTGCATTAGAGGCAAAAAGAATAACATGCTGGAGCAGACAGTAACCATTAAAATTTTTGTAAGCAGATCTGGTCATAATTAAAGGTCTTTCACCCAAAAAATAGGGAGATGAGAGTACACCAGCAGGCAAAGGAGCAGGGGCGTTAGGTATAAGGTCCAAACAACTCCTGACTCATGTTTAATGCATACATAAATACAGATACAGCAGTGCCAGTTTTGTCATTTTTTTAAATTGATTTTGTCCTTTGAAAGCAGCACATGCAAATATTATATGCCTTCTTTTTGTACTTAAACACTTCTGTCCTTGTACCAGCCCTTATTGTTCCAATTTTCCCTGTCCTCTGGCTTTTTTTACTTCATTTACACAGGGCTGTATCAAAACCACCCTCAAAAAATCTACACTCAACCCTGGATGCCTCTCTTCCTTATTCTTTCTTTCTCTCTCTTACAAAAAGTAGAAACCTCTGAAATGTTTTGTCTGCACCTGCCTCATCAACTATTTGCATGCTCACCATTTACTGACCTCTTTGTAATCTAGTTTTCAGCCAGGATGCTCTACAGCAGCGCTTCTCAACCTGTGGGTCGCGACCCCTTTGGGGGTCGTACGACCATCTCACAGGGGTCGAGAACTGCTGTGGAGCCTGGAAGCGCTTGCAGGTCCCTTTTTATAAGGGTTCCTGCATGGTGACGTCAGCCCTGAACGTTATCACGTGACGCTCGAGCGTGATGACGTTGGGCCTGAATATCGGCGGGTGACGTCAGCGCTGTGGGTCGCGGTCTCAACAAAGTTGAGAACCACTACTCTACAGGAACTGTCCTATGTAAACTTCCAAAAGATCTCCATTTTAAGAAAGCAAAAGGTAATTTTTCTATTCTCATCTTCCTGGATAATTATCTGCCTTTAATACTGTTAATCATTTCCTATTCATATTTTCCACCTCCTTGGTGTCCATAATTAAGTTTCATCTTTGTTGTGGGGGTGCCTTAAGGCTCTGTCCTGAGTTCCCTCCAATTATTTCTCTCTTTCTTTGGGTGATGGTATCCACTCATTTGGTTTTCAGTATCATAAGCAAATGATACTCAAATTTACTTATTCACACCTGCACTCAAACCTGAAATCCAGACTCCAGACCAAATCTCTGTCTCCTGGTAATCTTTTATAGGATAGCCTAGTTTCATCTTAAATTAAATCTTTCTAAAAAGAATTGTAAAACCTAAACCTGGCCTTACTACCACTTTTTCATTCTAAATGATGATGAGATTATTAATCCTGTTACATCTGCATGTTTTCTTGGGGTGACTCGTTTGTCTAAGCACGTTGAGTGCACTGCTAAAATCTGTTGATTTCTCTCATGTAACATTGCCAAGATCCATCACTTTTTCTTAACCAACCGCTAACACTGTCCTGCATGCCCTCATCATATCCTGCCTGGACTTTTGCAATGCACTTCCAGCTTCCCACATTGAGACTCCAGTCCATTTTGAATTTTGCTGACAATTTTCTCAGCCTCTCTCCCAAGGAAGAGACAAAATTTCTTGCAACCTCTGTCTGTTCTATGGCTATCTGTTAAAAAAAAAAATTATTTACAGTGTCCTCCTTTTGACATTTAAAGCACTTGACTCTGATATCCTTCCCTACATCTCTCCACTTGTGTACCCATATATTCCAAGTCTTTTACTTTATTTATCCCACTTCTCTCTTCCTGCCCCATATTTCTTGAATTAAATACTCCTGTACCTCTGCCAAGATCAGTTCCTCAGTATTTTTAAAACTAAACCTCTTGCCGCTTGGAGCACTAACACTGGGTTTCATGTCTTTCATTGAATTTATTCTCAAGTAGCCCTTTATCTTTATGACTGCCACTTATAGGCAAATGACTTAGCACTTTATGTTACTGCACACTTCTGTGTAAGTCTCCCTCCCATTTACATTGTAAGATTTATGGGGTAGGGCCTCCATCTTCTTGTTTTAATCACTGCCTAGCTCTTACAACAATTATCTTCATGATTAATTACTTCACTTATACTATACTATATTTAATTATATTGTTGAATTGTACACTTCTGTTTAGCCTAGTGGTTGCTTTTTAAATAAAAATATACATACATACAGTAGGTTCTACTAAATACAACATATAAATCTACGGTTATCTTAACTATTAGCAAAGCTAATATAATAACAAGGTGTTAAATGAAAAAGTTAGCTCAGCCACATCTGTATATCTCTACAAATACCCACCTCCCTAATTGGCCATATACACACTACCGTTCAAAAGTTTGGGGTCACTTAGAAATGACCTTATTTTTTAAAGAAAAGCACAGTTTTTTTTTCAATGAAGCTAACATTAAATGAATCAGAAATACACTCTATATATTGTTAATGTGGTAAATTACTATTCTAGCTGCAAACATCTGGTTGTTAATGCAATATCTAAGTAAGGTGTATAGAGGCCCATTTGCAACAACCATCACTCCAGTGTTCTAATGGTACATTGTGTTTGCTAACTGTGTAAGAAGACTATTGGATGTTTTGAAAACCCTTGTACAAGTATGTTAGCACAGCTGAAAACAGTTTTGCTGATTAGAGAAGCTATAAAACTAACCTTTCTTTGAGCTAGTTGAGAATCTGCGATTTGCGATTAAACTCGCAAAATGGCCAGAAAAAGAGGACTTTCATGTGAAACTGGACAGTCTAGGTTGGAAGGTTGGAAAAAAGTGTTATGGACAGATTAATCTAAGTTTGAGGTGCTTGGATCACACAGAAGAACATTTGTGAGACACAGAACAACTGAAAATATGCTGAACGAGTGCTTGACGCCATCTGTCAAGCATGGTGGAGGTAATGTGATGGTCTGGGGTTGCTTTGGTGCTG
>WMED01019591.1:0-12175 GCA_019650415.1 Pipa parva | reverse complement strand
GTCTCTGGATTCCTGGTGGGCCCCCCTGGTCTCCTGTTTCCTGGTTGCTCCCCATGGTCCTTCGTTTCCTGGTGGGCCCCAGTACTCCAGTCCAACACTGAGTTTGGGGCAGTGCTTTTCCATTAGCAAGCAAAGTCAGTAGAGCCATTTTGTTATCCAGGAAAACTGCACAGCAACACCATCTCTTAGTGTTGCATTGTTCTTAAGATGAAGAAAGCTTAATGGGATTAAATTTCCATTCCTCATGTGAAGAAGTATTACAGATTCTCTCTGTAATCGATGCTACTGTACCAGTGTAGTGAGTAATGAAGAGATATTTGCACAAGATCACTTCTCTGATCCATCGATGTGAAAGCTCTACATGCTCCGTAATTGTCCTTTTAGTCCGAGAGGTAATCGTCTAGCTGTGAAAATTACAATATGATGCAATTAGAATGACAGAGACTTAAGGGACGGATTTTCATAGACTTAAGTTTGAAAGACACAGGCAGTCATGCAGCTTAACCATAGAGGGTCTAATTATGTTCATTCAATTAAATTACATTTGTCACACTGTAAAGTAATACACATTTAACTAATGGGCTTGATTATGTTATTCTAAAACTTTTCTGTAGATTCACAGTTGGGGTTAATTATAGACTTGCATGACTGTATTGTTCATAAGATCCATTTCCTATTGATTGTTTTTCCCCTGTGCTAGAAACAAATATATAGTGTGTAGATATTTTCACTGAAATATAATTATATATATTTTTGTTTAGACTCATGGGAGCAAACATCCGCCCTACACATTAAAAGGATGTGTAGAACATCTTGGAAATGCACATTGTGGTATCAAATCGCAATTCATACAACCTTCCATTGGAAGGGACAAAACCATGGAAGCCTTTGCTTTCAAGAGGTATAATCATGAGGTTCGACTCACCTGTTCAGCCGAATTTCTGTGATCAGGTGCCCCTCCTGGTGTTGCAGCACCTGCTGCCCATATGGATGACCACCCATCTCACCACTCAAGATTGACTTTCTGTCTACTGTTTGCTCAATGTTTCCCCTTATCTGCCTTCTGATGCCCGTGACTGTGTTTGTCTGGAAGGGTAGAGCTGGATAATTTTATTTGGTGCGGAAAAGAGTAGGAGGTCTCTTCATTAATGGTTGTCTTTGCAGTTGCAGTGCCTTCAACTAATATTTAAATCAGTCAGAGTAGTGAGAGAAAGTTAGGTAGGTGGTGAAACCCAAGTGCCTAAACTACAGTAATTCAGGGAAAAGTAGGTTTAATAAGTGACTGTGCTTTGTAAGCACTGGTTCTTTCTCGTATCTAAAGTGAAAGTTATATTTCATGAACTCCCTACTTAAGACAAAGGGAGCTCAAACAATCTCTAGTATCTTAATATGAAAATAAACAGGTAACAGCTTTTAATGAACACTTTTTGAAAAAGAGCGAACTAACTAACTGCTCCTAACTTCTCCTAAACCAATGGCCTTGTATTGGTCTTCTTTAACATTTTTATCACCACCTTATTCCCCAGTTTCACCCTCTCCCCCTTTTTTCATTTTTTTAAAGCTCTTTCTTTTTAAATGTCTCTCTGAGAAATCTTTCTCGTCCCCCTTGGACGAATCCCAATTAGTTTTTGAATCTAACCATTTTTTAAAAATCCATTTTAATATCCCCTTTTACCACTACCCTTTAATGTGGACCTGAGAAAACTTCATAAAGGGACAGGACATCAAATTGCCCTTGGGAATACATCTGATTAGAGGAAGTCTCTTCTTCAGCGATCTTAAGTGGGCCTTAATGACCACTTCCTTTTGATTTGTAGATGTCCAAGTCATAAGAAGCACATGGGGGGGAGAAGGAAACAGTTTGATTTAAATTCAGCTGAATGCTAAATCTGGTGCATTGCATCCCTCCCAGAAGACACCCACTAGATTCAAGGGTCCAGTTGAATCTATCATTCTTTTGCCCCCAGCCAACCTGCTATTGGTTCAAATTTTAGTTCTGATATACTAGTTTCTCTCTGGAATTTTTTTGGAGTCTCTCTTTTCCTTACATCCAATATGCATTCAGTAGCTTGAAACTTCACCGAGATGGTTTTCTTCTTATATTCAATGTGAACTCTTTGTATAGAAGGGTTTCTACTCTTCAGCTATTGGATAGACAACATATCAATCAAGCTATGGTTATCTACAGCTTTGGAACAACCTCTTTGAGAAGGTCTTCCTTTTATCGATGACGTTCTTTTTTGCATATTCTCTTTATTTACATTTAATAGTGTTGTTTCATTATTTTTTTTTCTCAATATTTGTATTCCATTTCTGAGCTCGAACAATTACCCATTAGCTTATTCAAGTAGACACAACTCACAAATGCAAGATTACACATCCTTGATCCATTGTATATGCTCAGTGAGTTTAACACTGGTATCATTGTAGCCTCTTTTATGTTAAGAGGAATATTGTTTGCATGACAGAAATCTACCCGAAATCATTGTTTAAAGGTTTTCGAAGGTTTGAATAAAAAAATCATTTTAATCAACCTCCCACCGACATTTCTCATTTCATTTTCCTCCGAAGCTTTTCATTAGAGGAGTCACTGTTGATATAAAATTGAAAATACTTCTATTGCGGATAATGAGGCAGCATTGCGATTATTTACTGTAAAAAGACGGATCTTTGGCTAAAACTTTCCTGAGTATTTTCATAGAGTTTATATTTTCGATTTTCGCTATAATTTGCAATGACCGGCAAGTGCCGAGGAGGAGGAGTTAAGATTTAGAGGGGAATTCACCATTCAGTGAAGTGAGGTGCGAATCCTATGGCTCACTTCTCAAAGACTGATATGCGCTCGCTGATTCCCTGCACGCGGACATCAGCGAGCACATTAAAGGAACTCCAGTCTCGGCGAGGCAGCTCTTTTGGTCTGGCCGAGACTGGAATCCCGCGTGCAGGGCATCAGCAAGCGCATAACACCATTTGCGAAGTGACACTTCGCTGAATGGTGAATTCCCCTCTTAAAGGGCTGGTGCAATGAAAGAACAAAATCCGTTTCTTGTCTGTTGTTGCTTCTATTGTGAGAGGCAGGTTATAGTTGCAATAAAACTGCATCGAGAAAAAAAAAAGAAAATGGCTGAAATGCATTTATTGTTACTATAATATTCAGTCTGTGCTTCTAAAAATCGACATGGCGTCTATAGAATGTGACGTGTAGCTTTAAGAATTGGGCTTTTGTCAGGCACTTCCTGAATATGTATCCTCTAAAGCTGCATAGAAAACAATGGGACCGGGTGAGGTCTTTTTAATGACAAGGCTGCTATCACCATCAGTAACGATAGAAACAGACAGAAAGCAATAAAATGAATTTAACTTCAAAAAACATTTTTACAACTGTTCTATGGGGATAACAGCCAAGCCAATCCTTATGGGTATTTTTAATGTTTTGGGTTTTACTGGTATTTTATTGGGTTTGTTGAGGTTTATTGGCAATAACTGATAAGATAAACTAATATGGGCTTAGCCCAATCAGACGCACTCTCACCTCTGAACGGGTCATGACTGAGGTAAGACCTAGGGCGAGTAGGATGGGGAATCGGTTACTGGCGAATAAATGGATCTGCCTTTATCTCTAGAATCTTTTCTTTCAGAACGTAGGGCTTTCTTTTCCTCCGCTTCCAGTTGCGCATCAGATGCAGCCGCATCTTCCGCCGGTGTGATGGTACAAACCGCGACATCCTCGTCCGGCTCACCAGGCACCACTTGCTCTCCCTCCAAGCTGCAATCCTCCAGTAGTGTGACACTGGCCTTGGGGAGCACACTCAGCAGGTCCTCCTGCCACTCCGACACTGGATAGGCAGGGCTTGTGCACAGAGTGCCAACCTATGACCTGCCCCTAAATTACTATGAGCTCAGACACCCAGAGCCCAGGAAAACTTATCAATTCCCCCAAGATTTCACAGTGCTTCTTGGAAGAAGAACCAATAGATAATACACTCCAAATTGATCTTCACAATTTGCCACCACTATTAAAACTTTGTACCTTTGAGCCCCACGACTTTGGGCACCAGAAATGTCACACTAGTGTGGCAGTATGTAGTAAAACCACTTACAGCAACATCTTGCATGCCCGGGGCTATGCACACAGACCTCAGGGAAGCAGGCCTCACTGATAGATGGAGTGGTACACCTTAGAAAATCAATAGAACCACTGGTGCCCTATGTCTCTTAGTCACACAGATATTTATTAACATAAAATAAATGATGGCAGGTCGTGCATGTGTGTTGCAGACATTTCAGCATGAGCTTCATCCTTAAGATAGGCGTACATATATTGCATGCTTACCAATAGCTGTGTACCACACATGACACCACTAGGCAGTCTGCGCATAGGCTCTACAGTGGAACCCCTCAGGTAGCTCTCTTTCATAGGATGGACCTCTCAGGGACTCCTTCTCTTCAAGGCTATCCCTGGTCCCCATACCTACCACTCACATTCCCTAAGCTGAACATTTTGCCTCTAAGCCCAAAGCTAGTCCTGTTGGGGTCTAAGGCTACCCAACTAGATAACCTCTCCTCATCCTCACACCTGCTGAGGTGAGCTAAACATAAATACTAGATTTCCATATATCCCCTATTGATTCTTCTCCAGGATCCCAAAAGCAGGGTCGGGACCCTGTTGCTGCACACCATGGGGTAGAAGAGCAGAGACCCAGAGCTCACCCCTTTACCAGCTTATATATGCTAGGGAGCGACCTAAACTGTTACTTTATCATTGGGCAGAAAATCCTGTCAGGCCCTGCTGATTGTCCTCACAACCAGGTGACATACCAATAAGGGTCACTAGAGTGGGCTCTAACCTCACTAACGGGGCTCTATAAACCATAAATTAGTAGGAATGGCGATATTGAGGCATTTCAAATGCATAGATATTCACCAATTGCTACAAATCTATGCACATTTGTGTTATTCACCCAACGTACTCAAGTTGAGGGAAAATCTGGTGTTGCATATCCGATTCTGTAAAATAGGTCTACACTGCTTGATATGGTTGAATCTCTTTGTGTTACCAGTATCTTATGGTTCCACTAATTGTTAGGAACCTGCTGTGACATCACTAGTCACATCTAGGGAGCTAACCCTTTGTGCATTCCCCCCAAACACCATGGATTAGTTGCAGGTCTCTGCTTAGCTTCTTAATATGTGTCCTTGACATAGCTTCCTGTTAATTCCTTGCCATAGGAAGCCATTTATTTATTTATTTTTTATAATATCCTCTCGAAGCCCATAGTCCTATGTAATCATGTTCGTACAATAGTAGTAATGTCTAGGAGCGTTGATTTTCATTGCTGGGGGAATGCTGTCTACAGGAGAGGTCAGAATATGCCTGAAATCGGCTAAGGCACAGTGGAAACGATTCCCTAAATATGTCCATTGTACTTGGAGAAGAGGGTGTGAAACAATTTCTTTCTCCATTGCATTTCCGCTTCTACGGGCAATTCGTCATAGATAATTTCAGAAAGTTTAGTAGATTATTAACACACATGGCGTAATTAAATCAACCTGATCTGGATAGAGTTTCCTGTCTTATTGTTACGAATATGAATACCCTGGATATATTTATTTCTCCATTGTGCGCAGAGAAGTGCTTTTATTTATTTATTTTGATTATGGTATAGGTGTTACAGATGTTTCTTAATTAAGAATTTCAGCTTTTCTCAAACGGCTCAGCTGATACACAGCTTCCCAGGAAGGGCGTCATGGAAGAATGGCGATTTATTTATGATGATTAAAGGTGCTTATGATGTCCTGTCGCTGGGCTGATACAAAGAATAAAACCTGGTGTTTGTTATAAAACTAATTCCACAGTGTTTAACAGCAAATAATGAACCAGAAATACTAAAAAAAATAATTATAAATAAAAATTCCCATTTGGATAGACATGGCAATTATTGTAAAAATGTTATCTTTGAAGTTAAATTCATGAATGTTATTGATTTCTGTCTGTTCTTATCCTTACTGATACCAGCCGTGTTGTTAAACAGACCTCAGCCAGTCCCCTTGGTTTCTATGGAGCGTAAGATAATACGTAGACAGAAAGTGTAGCCTGAAATCCCAATTTTTAACTCTAAATAACCGTCGTACATTTTTAGACACAAATTCTGGAATCGCAGGTTAATGGATATTAATTATAAAGGAATTTAAGGCTTTTTTTAAAATTTTATTTTATTTTTTATAGCATTTCACATCCGTTCCTGACCCATGGAGCTTGCCATCTAATTTCCCTGCACAATTCCAAAAAGATAGATTAGGGCCAGTTTAGTCTGCGTTTGGAACCATCTTTGCACTGCAGCTTGATTAGGTAGAGCGATAAAGTTCCGTGATTTGCAGAAGGTAATTTATTCATAAAAACGACATTTCTTTCTGTAAATAAAAAAATTATTTATTTCTTTACAAAATCTTCTTTCAAACAGGAACAATATCATTTTTTCCTATGGATTCCCCTTCTATGCATTTATTTTTAGACTTTAGTATATGAATTGGAAGTCGACACCATCGTTTTTAGTTGAATAAAATCCAGGGTCCTTGACCTATACAGATACATTCTCCGTGAAAAAACAGTATTAGAAAAAACATTGCCTTCAACATTTTCCCTATTACTTTCTTCCTTACCTTGTTTTATTTCTGAATTTACCCTTTACAGAAAACAGTAATAGTTATTTGCTTGTGGTCGTTTAACCTTTTCATGCTGCCATTTCTTCTGGGAAAAAACCATTTATATTTAGCATTTCTTTTATATATTATTTTATACCATCATTTTAGGGCTTATTCACCAAAATGAAATTGCTATTGTCTCAGTGGATTCTCATCACCCCTTGGTTCATTACTCTTCAATAGTCGCGATTTCTCTACTCCTTATTTACTAAGCAATATATTCCTGTAGCGAAGAAGCGATTGACATCACAATCTTCTTGCGTAGAGTGGCGTATTCGTTTGGGCAGTAGGAACTGTGAAATCAACCCCCTAACTCAGCACTTTGCCAAAGTAAAACTGGCGAATTTGACACCGTACATCTTACCAAATTCGTTACTTTAGAAAAACACTAACACTTGATGTGTTGTCAAATTGAATTTGTCGCAAACTTGCCATATCAGATTTCATGAATATGCAAAGATCCGCAAGAGGCAAATGGATGCGAATCCTTACCTTTACGCAACTATTGTGACTTTTTCATGAATAAGCCCCTTAAAGGAAAACTAAAGATATAAAATAAAAAAGACGTATTAAAAACGTAACTTATATTGAGCTGAATCGTTACAGTCGCAGCATGAACTGTGCTGTAATTTCCCGGCACCCGATGCTGACTTCACAGCGCGCAGGCTGACAGAGGAGCCAGCGCGAAGCTCCTCCCACTTGGTTGAATCTGCGATGTAAAATAGCTTCAACGTCATCTCATTCATTGCGGGGGCCAATGAGAACACTCCCCGCAATGAGCGTGATTATATGTGAGCCCGACTCATCCTTCCTTCGCACTGGCTCCTGTGTCACCCGACGTCAGGTTTAGTTCGGTTGTGCGTAGACCATCATGGCGTTTAACAAAACTTTTATTGGAATTTGTAAAAAGTCACGGTTTCTGTTCAAGCTAAAGTAACAGAATAAATAACCTTGGCTGTTGATTATATATTTTTCTTGCCAAATTGTTGACAATATTCAAGAATTATTCTCTCTCCACAAAGCCCACAGCTGGATGTATTCCTTGATATTAATGTGAGTTCTAATGTAAATGTAGATTGGGCAGATGCCTTATTATAGGTTAATTGGTTGCAGATTTGGCTGTTGCGCTGTGAAATGTTGCTCTCTAACATAGTAACATCATTTTCTTCTGTGTCAATCAGTGTTTAATGCCTTGTTTTAATGACATCGCTCTTTGTGTTTTGGCAATAAAAATAAATATGCTTCCTTAAAGGGGAAGTAAAGCTTGTTTATACTAGAAGAGAAGAAGAGAGGACCGCGGCGACCATCAAGAGAAGATTTCAGCAGCGCAGAAGGGAGCCGGGGTAGCACTGGAGTTTAAAGCAACCCCCTTCCTAATCAGCCCTGGATGAAACGAGCTCTTAGTTGTCCTTTATGGTGTGAAATACTGATAGGTGTTTTAGGTTCCAGCGCTGTTGTCTGCTCTCATTATGATCTCTTCCTCTCTGCACACTGCTGCAACCTTCTTTACTTCCTGCTGCATCTTTTCATCGAGTTAAGCATGCGCAGAATTCTGATGTAAAACTGCTTCTGCGCATTTCTAAACTCGCCAAAAATCCAACAAGTAGGAAATATAAGACATAGGGAGGGGTAGCCATTATGTACAACCGCAACCCCAGATTGTGATGGGAAATTTAAAGTGCAAGTAGTATCAGCTCACGAGTGTCATCAATGGAAACTTCTAGATCCGGCTTTGCGTCTAAGGCTGTCCCAAAAAATTGAACCAGTTCGATCAACAACTATTGTTTTATTTCCATTGTCTTATCATTGCCTGGAACCAACACAAAGTAAGAAGATTTTGACTTCATTTACAGCTAGTTTACATTATGAAAAGTAAAGTTTCAATTTCAGTAGTGGGTGATCCCATCACTGATCATATAGAACAGAGGTTCTCAATCTGTGGGTCGCGACCCCTGCGGGGGTCGAGAACCGCTGTGACACCTGGAAGCGCCCGCAGGACCCTTCTTATAAGGGTTCTTGCGGGGTGACGTCAGCCGAAAATGCAACCACGTGATGCGCGTACGTGATGACATTCGGCCAAAACGTCATCATGCAATGCGCAGTGACGTCAGCGCTGGGGGTCGCTGCGAAAAAAGGTTGAGAATCGCTGATATAGAACGATCACCAGTCGGCTTCAATCGATAATTGCTATGAAGATCCCTGGATAATTCAGTAAAAAAACTATCTATATATACTGTATATATATATATATATATATATATATATATATATATATATATACAGTATATATAGTTTATATATATATATATATATATATATATATATACACACACACACACACACACACACACACACACACACACACACACACACACAGTATATACTGCTTGTGTTTCTAGCATCAGCTGTCATTGAACATTCATACATTCTAATGATGGCCTCAAAATTGCTCTGATTATGTCTTTAACCAAGTAGGTGACAAAATAAAAGATCAGTTTCTCTTAAAGGGAAGATGCGTCCTATTAATGGGGTATAATTTTCCTTCAAGCTACTCTTGCAGATTTCTCACTTGTCACAAGTACTGACAGAAAGATTACAATGATGGATGCTTCGTGTTTTCGCATTCAAATTTATATTAAAACGAATGTATTTTAAAGTTTCAGGAAAGAAAGAAAACAGCCACTTTTTCTTTTTTTTAAAAAATCAAGCACATTT
The DNA here is from genome assembly GCA_019650415.1 of Pipa parva. NCBI lineage: Eukaryota > Metazoa > Chordata > Amphibia > Anura > Pipidae > Pipa > Pipa parva. The sequence continues at coordinate 2,758 of WMED01019591.1, read as the reverse complement.
TAAAACACAAAGAGGTTTCCTTCTTGCCCTCTGAGACAGCCGGAAGCCTTATATCTATTATGTGATCTCTTGGCTGAACTTTTTATATCCCTGGGAAAATAAAAAATCTTGAAAGTAGTCACTATTGTCACAGTTTTTATCCAGTATTACAATGGCCAACATCTGCGTGAAAGGGATAAAATCCTAAAATGTTACACGGTTGCTGTGATTTCAGTCCGGTTCCCTTCCCTTTGCCCTCCTTCTGCTTTTAGGTAGCCAAATTAATTATTATTCAGCCTCTGCAAGGTGGCTCTTGGTTTCTAGACTAAGTGTAAAATATTTTTTTATGAGGTTATTGATTATTTTAACAAGCTAGGATAGATGGAAAATGGATTGTTGTTCACACATAATTTATAAGGCAAAAGCAAATTATCCTCGTTTTAGGGAAGACTATCCCTTCCCAAGTCCAAATATGGTCATCGGAATAATTTCTTGGATCAAAATCCCTCCTTGACTGGTCAAAGTGGTTATTTCCCTAAATTTGAAGAAGTTGTTCAAGACCATAAACCATATCAAACTATATATTGCAAAAGATTTAAAAAAACAAACAAAAAAAAAAACAGTTTCTCAAGCGGTAGACTCCATATAGTAATCAACAGAGATTATCCTACAGGGGCGAAATTTATTAAACTTGGAAAATCCGTTTGCGCTTTTCTCAGTTTAATAACTCGGGAGAATGATTTGAAGTTTATCCCAGTAACTATCACGAGATTTAATTCAAAAAGTTTCTCAGGGTAAATATTGCAAGAGTCAAATCTCGCAATACTTACCGGGAGAAACTTCAAATCACACTCCCGAGTTATTAAACTCGGAAAAGCGCAAACGGCTTTTCAGAGTTTAATAAATTTCAGGTGTTCTAATAACTCTCAATGGGCCAAATTTTGATTGAGGTGTTTAGGAGTTATTGACTAAAGTCTGAATTGTCGCGTAAAGATGTCAAATCGCCAGCTAATGATGGTCGCACACTACCCAATAGTCGGCTATTGTTGCGACTTTACTATCGGAATCCGCTGTTTAATCCAATAAGGAGTAGAGAATTGGGGCATAGTAACCTGAAGTGTTGAGAATTCACTCTCCGACAGTCGAATTCACACTTTAGTCAATAACCCCCTTAAACATACACAGGTGAGTACAACCTTTTGATTAGTATGACATTGCCAAGGCAGATGTATAAATCTTGAGCTACTTGGGTTACTTTATAATGGAAAATTGTAACAGATTTTACTAAATATCCATGAAAATGAATTAACAAAACATAAAAACCATATCCCACGACACCTCATGAACTTGCGATGTTCACATCATTTCAAACCTAAAGTGTGTGTTTTGCGTAGCCTTTAAGATGATGTTATTAGTTTGTGCCTTCGTTTGTGTGTTCCCACGTGCGCTTGGGGACTTCTATACTCAACTGCTCAAGGAATGACAAAACCAGCTCCAATTCAGATTTTGCATTGGAAATAAATTCCGTATGCTCGTGTTGCTGACTTGACATCGCCCACCTTCGTACACCTGATCCATAATTACCTTGAAGGTAATTTCCTTCACATTCCTTTTGCTCGACGCAGAAAATTGTTGAGTATAGGTTTGATGATCACAAGGTTATCGCCCTGCAGAATGAATACGATCAGCCCCGACCTTGCCTCGCCTGTAATTGTAAATCACTGACCCCCAGAGTGGGGGGGAACGACAGGATAAAATCGCCTTTTAATCAGCCACTCAGAGCAGCGGATTTTCAGGTCAATGGTTTTTTCTGCTATTTTGTGAGCACAGTGCAGCTGTTAAAACAATATGAATTTAGATGGTGGAAATGTGCCAGCGAGGACTCCGAGACCGTTAATATGCTTGAGGAACTCTTTCTTTCGACGTGCCTTATGTCCTATAGTGCATCGGCTCCTTCCATTGCTATGTCATGCTGAATAATTTGCTGCTTTTAGCACTTAAATTGGCTCATTGCAGACAATCCAATTAGATTAAAGTCTATTATCATTTCGGTTACTTGGAATAGAATAGATTGTTTAAGTGATGAGCCTACCAGCCAGGCGGTTGTTGTAATAACTAGTTTAGGGACTGTCACTATTATAAATGTAGATGCTAAAGATATAGGGCCTCATTGACTAAAGTCCAAATAGTTACGTAGAGCTATGAGTTCACGTCTGTTCTCCACTCCCCCATGTGTGCTTATTGACTGAACTCTGCCAAGTGGCGAATACCGCAACCAATTCCGCTGACCACGATAGTTGTGATCTTACGGAACTGCTCGGATTATTTTGCGTGCACGTGCACAGGTACGTCTACTATTGACTAAGCCAAGGAGTGGTGTGAATGCGACTAGATGTATCTGCGAAACTTACAAAACTAGCTCCACTGAGGGATGCTACATCTTCCACCTTCCACTTTAAATTTGCTGTTGTAGTTATTCTTGTATTTAAAAATAAAAAAACAAAAAGGAAAATGTATAAAGAAATCATTTTGAGTGCAAATTTTTTTTTGCCTTTTTCTGGCATTTATAATAGTCGCGATCATATGGAGCTCTTCACATCACTTTGTGCGTGCACAGGTATTTCTACTATTGACTAAGCAGAGGAGTAGGTGCGAATGGTACTACATGAACTGCTCTGAATTCACCTGCTTGACGTCACCACTTCAGCCTGGGGAATTGGGGGGTTAATGACAGGGTCCAGTGTTGTGTAAGGCGACTATTCATTCAAAACCGACAATG
>WMED01019590.1:0-12386 GCA_019650415.1 Pipa parva | reverse complement strand
TCGATTGCACAGCAGTCGCAAGTTTGCTGAAGTACTGTGAACGTGGTTTCAGAATTTTGGAATCTACTTTATTCATAAAGCGCATTTTACGCCTTAAATCTGGTAAGCGCACTGTTTGCATTGAGGTGGAGAACTTCACAAGTGTGCTCACCTGTTTTCAAGAGATATTTCTCATTGTACTATACACTAAGCACTTATTGGTGATACTATACATTTACCTACTATCTAAGTTATTTGATTTTTATATATCAAAAAATTTTATCATTTAATGCACTATTTGAGACGGTATTAACATCTAAAACACTTCACTTGTCTCAGCGCTTTTGCATCATGTGTGACCACTTGTTACATTTCTATTGTTACTAATCATGTTACATTTTTTGGTTGCGTTTTACACGGTTGAAAAAAAATGCCAAAAGAAGCATCCTAGTGTATATTCCTCTCTATGAAATGCTAGTGTGCTATTGCGCAGCTGTGTGTGTGTATTTTAGCCATGCACTTTAAAAACAAACACAGCTAGAAGAAATTGTCAGTGTGAACCCAGCCTAAAACTGATATAAAGGCACATAAGGCAATCCCAGTGACTTTTTCATTTTTTTTTGTTTTTTGCAAGAGAAATGTTTAAAGAATGAAAGGACATTTAAAGGAGGCTTTTTATTAAAAAAAGGTAACTTTATTGATATTCATTTTAGTGAATACAGCAGTAATCACCGCTTGCATTTGGATTTTAAGCAACAAACAATTGCAACTAAGTTCCCAAAACTATTTCTTTAACATACATTACCCGTCCCTAATTACATGAATATTTTCATTTATACAACTTCAAAAAAGTAGACACCGAGCACTCAAATGGGGATAAAACAATTTATCTTGCTGCCACTTTCACCATTGAACATGCCTATTATTTCAGGTTTTGACATGATATATAATAATTTTTCTGCAATTATTCAAAGGCAAAAATGAAAGAAAATATGAAAAATAAAGTTCACTACACTATGGAGATTATTGGCTAAAGTTCAATTGTCGCATAAAAGTGTGAATTTGCCAGCTAACAACTACCCAGTAGACAGCTACTGTCGCATTCGTGACTTCATTATGGGAATATTGTCATGGTCACGACATAACTATTGTCACTGTTACAGATTTGCTATGGGAATCCATTGTTTGAGGATTCGACAGCCCTATGTGTCTCTTTTGCTTGAGAGTACATGTAGTGGGTTGAAAGTGCTTTTTGTCTTCGAGAGTACATGTATATATTAAAATGTTTTTGGGTCTTTAAAAGTAAATGTCTAAAAGGCCAACAGGAGATTTTATCAAAAGATGTCATCTTTTATTATCCTTGTTAATCTATACCAGAGAATGCTGGCTGGTGATTGGTTGTTCTGTATTAGATTATGTATCTCCACCAGTCAGTTAAGGCCCAGGACTGACTGCCCTTCCTCTAGTGAGCAATTCTAAAATCTTGGAAATGTCCCAAAACTGGCTGATGCAATAGTTAAGAGGTTGTGAATGTGCTAGTGAATTACATAGGGCTGCTATATTTGCTTTGGCCAGTACAATGAGCCTGTACAACACACATAATTAGTATTCAATGAGCATTATATAAATAGGGATTTTATCACCTACAAATATATAATTTTGTTTTCATTATTCTTGCACCTTTGTGCCAATGAATGATGACAGTAACAGAGGGTAACATGAATAAATGATAGCCCCTGTTGATTAATTTCTCTAAAACTTTGTTTGTTTTAAGTAATTTGTATTACAAACATTCAATTTTTAACTTAGTTTAATAATTTTTATATTCCAGTACTATGCTTGGTTATATTCTACTCCTTATTACCAGTGAATTCAGACTTTCTTTGTACAGGAATTACCAACTGCCAATTAGACAGAAAATACATTACATTTGCTCATGAAAGTTGTTAGGAAATAAAAATGCACACGATAATGAATGCCTGTGGTTAGTAAGAAATGTTCTAACTGGACAGCTTACCCTGTAACATGCATAGTCAGTTTCACTAGGAGAAAAATCCCTATAAGAGAGATTTGTACATTATTATACTTCTTTTCTCTTTCTCTGCTATCTGTAGTGAACACTGACATGTATCTAACCCTGGACAGTATAAAAAAAGAGAATTTTAAATCATGCCCTACTGCTATTGACTGGTTGCTTAGCTTATCCTAAGGGCATTCAGAATGATAAGAAATTGTCTTCCTGTATTCTGCTGGTGGCATTCTCTGCTTGAGTTAGTTTTCCTGTTATGCTTATTGGAATTATTATATAGGCATTGCTTGTGATCTTGTGTGCTGATTATAAATGGTGGCTTGTATGGTTTTGAAGAATTTTATAGTTATTTCTAAAGAACTCTATGCAAACACATTATTTTGGCCTTTAAAAGATAATTAAATCTCATTAATACTAGGAGTGACTCTTAAGAGGGAGGGGGGTAATACTTACTGACATGGCTACAGTGCTGCTTTCTGCTCTCAATTCCAAGACTCTTCTGTTTTTGCACACTGCTTCTTCTTCACTTTCTGGCTCCTGATGTAAAAACTGCTTCTGTGCATGCTAAAAATACAACAAGAAGTAGAAAGTGAAGAGGATTACAGCTATGTGCAAAGCAGAAGGGATTAGCTTGGTAGGTAGTACTGGAGTCTAAAATCCCTATAGGTAGGTATTTCCTCCTTAACCTTTAAGAATCACCCCTAGTACTAATGAGCTTTAGTTCTCCTTTAAACATTTATTTATCTACTATAAATCTGCATAGCTTTTGTTTACAGTTGTATATATTAGGCATTTAGCAGACAATAATGAAGTTGGTGTCCAAACTTTGGGATTTTATTGGTGGATTAGGGTGTAGGGAGTCCATGGATCTTCAATCTGATCAGGACAAATGCATTTTTGTTGTTTTGTTCAGCTACATGGGTAAAGAAAACCTCCCTCTCAAGTTGCGAGAAGTAGTACATTATAACAATGTCACATGATGGGTAGTGAAAACATTGTTCAGTGTATAAGTCTTGATTAATATAGATTAATAAATAAATTAGAAGTAGAAAGTGTCCTTTCAATACTCTTCCATTGTAGTGCTAAAGTTGTTTAAGCCATATTAATCCAGTAGAAGAGTAAGAACAATGAATACTGCAGTATTATATGATACTATCACACAGGACATTGGCTTTCTTATCAGTGAGAACAAAGGCTGTATTAATTTTTTTTTTTTTACTAATTGTTTTCCTTCCTCCCCTTCCTTCCTGTGCCCCCTCCCCACTAAACTATATTCAACCTGTGATCTATTTACTATAATTTACTGCTTTTAACACTTGCTCTTTCTGATGTTTATTTAATCTCCCAGTGCCTCACATACTTTTAATTTGCTACAAACTGTGTATCCCTTAGTACTGCTCTGACCTGATGAAGAGGAAATATCTTTAGAAAGTTTATCTTAAATAATGAACTGTTAGTCCAAATAAAGTATCATATAATACTACAGTACTCATCCCTCTAATCATATAATACTACAGTACTCATCCCTCTAATCATATAATACTACAGTACTCATCCCTCTAATCATATAATACTACAGGACTCCTCTTTCTTACTATTCAACTGGACTAATACAGCTTAAACCATTTTTGTGTTAAAGATGGACTCTAATATATCATAAATAAAGACTTCCTATCATGAAAGCCATGCAAATAAACTATTTTCCAATCATATTTTCCAACAATATTACTGATATAACCCCAATTCCAATACATTTCTTTTGATTGTATTATACCTAATAATAGACAGAGAGATAGATAAAACCATTTGCTGCAAACGTTGTGGATCAAAATTTTAGATACATTTACCCTCAAGGGACTCAATTAAAATTAAACTTTTCAGATTTCCACTTCTCCATAAAGCGTTAAACACAGAAGGGCAGCACATTTTACATTTTCAGAAAATTAAAGTAAAATGCTTTCATATTCCTATTAGGCAATCCTAGGAACATGCAGGGTATCTGGGGAAACCCTCAAATACTCCAGAAATACCTTCAGTGTGGGTATCTTTGCCCCTTCCCTATCAAACTCGACCTCCTCCACTCAAATCCTGCCCTTTTCTCTCTCAAACACACCTCATAAACAATTTGACCTTGCCCTAAAATGACATAAATAGCTTTATTAAGCCCCCGGCTGCCCAAAAGCTCCCTGGTATGTTATTATGGATAGAAAACAAATGAAGACTGCTCAATCTCTAAGTGAAACCTGTAGATAGGCAGGTGCTCAAGAGAGAAGAAAAAGGATTTAATCGACATGAAATAGCAGGCATATACTCTCCGGCACTCCAAGATAAGTAAAAAACTTCTTTATTTAAACATGCGATAAAATCAAGAAGGATAAACAAACGGATGCAAGCACCTATGCGTTTCGCGCCTATAGGCGCTTAGTCATAGTGAAATTATGCATCTCTAAAACAGGCTTATATAGCTAGTACCGGGTTAACATCCGGTATACCCATACCATGGAAAGAACATAATGTAGTAAAATTTAGGAATACCCGGACACAGGAATATCATAATAATTAAATCTAAGGACAACAGTCCAGTATTCCAAATGCACAAGCCTGGGCTGCCATTCTAATAGTGGATGATAATTAATTGATATTGCAGGCATGGGTGTTCATTTTTTAATCCTTGTATAAAACCTCCTTGACTCATAAAAATAATAGGATCAAAAGTAAATGATACAATGTTGAAACATATAATTATACACAGTTGTCAAAATCAAGCAACTTCAAGATACTAAAATGAGTACAAAATGTAACAGTTAATAGTAACATTATATGTTTTGGCGAAATTTATTCAATTAGAAATTACCGATATCGGGATATCGAACGGGTTTTACCGATATCGCGATATTGATACCATCGATATCCTGATATTGGAATTTTTACCGATAGCGATACTACTGATATCGCGATATCGAATTTCAGTCACACCATTGATTTCAATGGCAGAACAGCTGAACTATCGCTATCGCAATATCGATATCGGTAAATTCCGGAGAGTATACTGTATGCCTGCTATTTCATGTTATTAGGGATATACTGGTTTCAGAAGGTTAGATTTTGCTTTCACTTGTTCATGTGATTTCTTATTTCTGCGATAAGTTACTGTACCTGGTTGTCTGCATCAATTTCTAGCACAAACTGGTTGCTAGTGTTGCACATGAGGTGGTGTGTGCCGTTCTTATTTATTAGTTTGTTAATTAGTTATAAAAGTCCTAAGTGTGCATCGTGATATATAATGTTTTCTAGGTAACATTGTCATGAAGTTTTCTGTTTGCAGCTAGCCACGCATACTGTACAATGAAACTGAGTGAAAATATAGCTAACATTATAGGCGGTACTGTAATCATTAACAAGTAACCATTGCTGAAGACACTGACTTGTCTCTATAAGATATGAAATGGAAAAACAACACCTAGTTAAAGTTAAAAATAAATGTCATGTATCAAAACTTCTGGCATGAACCCGAACAAGGCATGTAAGTTTTTTTTATGTCAAGAACGTCTAGTTTAATAAATATAAATATATTTCATTATATATAAATAAATTCACACACAATATTGTTGTTGTTTAAAGAGGTCTAAGCAGAGGGAATTGCTTCCTGTATTTTCTCATGTAAAACGCACAGTATTAAAGTGCTATTGAACAAGCACACTTTAAAAGACAAGTTTTATAATAAACAGAGAACCATAGTTCATGTTTTTATAATGTGCAGCAGCTCATCAGCAACTTATCCAATAAAATCTATATCCCTTTACCTGAGCATTTGATTCTAACATATATGAAAAATGCAAGTATCATCTGAGATTGCTGATTGTTATTTTATTGTTCTCAGATGGAATTTTATATAGCTTTGGCATCAGGCCTGTTTACCTTCTATTCCAAATGATCTCCCTATTCTATCATCAACCAAGTCAGGTTTATGATGAATCTGCTGTTCAGTGGTGGGTGACGTGTGGTGATAGGAAATTAATTTTGTAGTGCTGAATCTATGCAGGAAAGGCCATGCAGAAAAGAACTGCCATGTGTCTCTCTCATTGCTTGGGCTCATTATTAATGGATGACATCCAACATTTATTATACCCCATTACAATATTATTCAGATCTCCCAGGCACATAGTTAAAATAGTCTGTTACAGTTTATAACATCGTGTGCATATGCAGATCAAACTCTGGCCACTATAGAATGAAGAAGAATTGAGACAAATAATAAATACTGGCAATCTAATTGATGACAGCTCCAACTAGAACTCAGCAGCTGTGGTACAAATTATTTAGGTTCTCCCTTGAGAATTAATACACCTTGGCTCTTACAAAATTTAAATTGATGTCTTCTGATATTTCGATGGGTAGCACAGATGGTAAACATAAAACAGCAACAGAACACTACTCCATCCCAAAACTCATTTAAGTGTGATGATATTGAGTATTAAAGTTTCAACTTGCAATATTGCATGAGAGAATATCTATTAGATGTTGCTAACGCAGGACAAGCCTAAATAGGAATGATTGAAAAACATTTTTTTCTTTAGGTGCGTATTAGGAAATAGATGCCACTTACTAATGTTTTGAAGCTTTCTATGTGAAAACTCAGTTATTGCATCTATAAAACATACTGCAGAAAAATGCTGATTCTTTTGAAAAAAACCACTGAATAAATCAGATGCTTTATTTTTATATATAGGTTGCACAACATAAAATGAGACTGTAAAATGATTGCTTCAGTTTAGGAAAAGAAAAAACTTTTTTGCAGCTTTATTGTCTTGTTTTTTTCGGGATAATTTATGTTTTTATTTGTAGGCAGTACCTGAGGTGACTTTCTATTTGGGCTATAGGCACACGGGGCAGGATTGTTTTGTAAAGCAATCCATTTCTAGATAGTAGCTAGCTGATAAATCAGAAGTTTCCCTCATTAACTTCTAACAGCTTAGCCAATACTGGGTAAAAAGAACTTGGGCATAAGCTAGCATAGATGCTCATCTCAACTGATGGGAGAGAGTAAGGATGAACCTGGAATGAAAGTCTATAGAAAAATAAAGTGGAGGGGGCCTAATTCAGGGTCATGGCCCAACTTGAATTTATTTTAAGCCACCAAACCTGTGAGATGAATACCTCCTCCACATCCAGGTACTTCTTGGGTATGTGTGTGACTTTAAAGGGAGTAATCCATACTGATCACACCCTTTGCTCCAGCACTGCCTCCTGCTTCAAGATAGAGCTGATCTTCTTTACTTCTGTTGTAGCATAACAATCCTCTTTAGGTAAACACCTACTTTTCAACATTGCTGATTTTTTTATTCTGTGCATGCAAAAGTTTGGGCATGTGCAGAAGAAAATAATCAGTGATTGTTAAAGAGGAAGCAGGAAGTGAAGAGGATTGTAGCACTGGAAAGAAGAATAGAGGATCATCTTTATCTGGAAGCAGGAGGCAGTGTTGGAGCAAAGAATGTGATTGGTAAGTATTTCCCTATAAATTAACCGTTATTCCTAGACAGTGTGAGCATGTGTGTGCGTGTGTGTGGGGTGGAGGGTTCTAAAAGTCATTTCAATCTGTAAAATCCATTTTACTGCCATTTCTCGCATTTTCATCTTTTTTCTTTTCCACTGCACAAAATCTATTAATTTTCATAAAATGTTGTTTTTGAAAACTATCGATGCATTGTTTTCTATAAGGGTCCCATTCTGTTTTCAGTCGAAACCAATGTTGCCAATATTTTCAACAGAAAAACTGATCTGACTTTGTCTAAGTAACAGGATGATCTCCATAGTGAATAATGGGTTTTCACTACCCTAAAATAAACACTTTAAAATTGGTCTTAGTGAGCATTGTATTAATTCTGTTTATTGCAATGTTACCAGTGTTTAAAATATTAAATATTTTCAACTTTTATAAATATCTCCATTAAGTGTTAAGATCTCTCATAGTTCACATCACAGACAAATGCGAGCTTATAACGATTTAGTGGATAAATCAAATGCACTATACTGCACTAAAGTATTGTTAGCAACAACTGGGAAAATACTAGTAACTATGAAATGTATGTGTAACTACTGCTGCAATGTTAAAGCAATGAGATGCTGATGTATAAAATGTTGGGCAAATGTTGCTTGAGAGTCCTGAAAACTAAAAGAAATTCTGGAGAATTCCAACAACTTATTTCAAGCAATAAAAAAAAAATCTGCGTAAAGAACATTTGCATGGGAGTTTTTTTTCAATATGTCAAGATTAAATAAATATTAAGATGTATTTCATATCCACTAACATTTATAGAACATAAAAATACACACACATTGTATGCAAAACAATGTATTTAAATAACTAATCAATCATATTTTAAATATTAATGGTCTAATGTTATAGAATCTCTAAAATGTTCTCAAATCCAACAACATGATGTTCACTTGATTGCCAAGGGAAGAGAAAATACTAGCATCTTTTAAGTTGGTTTATACCAAAGCTGAAGACACTTTAAAAATCTAGATCAGTCTCCTCTGCCTCAGATTTTATAACCTGTGCACCAATATCATATCTCATTCTAATGACAGAATGAGCAAACCATGTAGCATTGGGGAACCATATACTGTATATTAAACTACATCTGTCCAGATTCTTTATGCAGAAAAAGTAACTTGATTCAAGCAAATGGGTTTGAAGAAATAGGTAGTGATATCACTTACCTGATATTGTTTCATATGTACTGTAGCATATGGGGTGAAAAAGCTCCTTAAAGGGCTCAAAGTAGTCCTTGTGTGCCTCATATTTCTGAATAATAGTCTATGGGGGATATTTATAAAATGTTAGTGAAATAATGGCAAATAGCAGCAATATATTGTCATCGCTGTTTCAAACCTATTTATAAAACCAAAAGTGTTTGCCTGCTTTAGGCTGAAGAAAATCTATTATCCCCTATGGAGTTGGTCCTGTCAGATTAGTTTTCCTGTCAAAAAGAAAGTCGTTATTGATATCGAAATGATGAAGGGAACCTATATGTATGTATGTATAATTTTATTATAAAGCGCCTCAAATGTATGCAGCGCTGTACAATTCAGCAATAGAAAACATAATACAGACATGGGAAAAGTGCATTACACAATACAAGTATAATATCACAAGGATACATCAATTTAAGTGCCAGGTTGTGGTTGACACAAGATGTTGGAGGTCCCTGCCCCATAGAGCTTACAATCTAAATGGGAGGAAAACTTACATACACAGATAGAAGGGTAAGAGCTGTAACAATGTGTTGAAACACAGGTCAATAAATACAAATACTATGCATAAATAACTAATTAAGGACAAGATAAAATATATTCAAAAAAATCAGTGATAAATATCAGCGCTAGTGCTCCATAAGGTAGGACTTCAGTTTGGTTTTAAAAGTGTAAAACCTGACTTTTCCAATATCAAAATGTATTTTCTTTTTTAAGGTCCAGCAAAATAACATTGAAAAGCTTTGATAACAGCAAAGCAAATCAGAAAGGTTTAAAACAATCTTCATAAAAAGAATCCTCCAAAGTATTTATTATTTTTAGAATTTTATGATTAGGCATTCTAAAAAGTATAATTACAATGCACAAAAGAGAGTTCCTTTATAAAACAGTGAATCTAGATTTGAAGTAATAATGTGCCAGTCAAAACTGACATTTTCCCACTAAATACATCCACTCCCTTTACCATTTTCCATTTCCCTTTTACACTCTGCAGGATATACCAGTTACAATATGAAACTGGATGTCTTGAAATACATTATTTTTGAGTAAAGGATTTTTTTTAATATGTTTCCATTTGAAAGGAGAATGAACTGTAGAAATGTCCTTTGACATTATGTATGTGTTTCACAAGAATTAATAATTCATAAAATCTACTCCAGGTTTCAAAGCAGCAAAGTAAATCCCATATACAGTATTGTTTTTCTGAAATGATATGGTGTTTATTAAACTCAAATTGTGGCTATGCTGGTGTTTTCTGGAACATTAATGTATAAGAGTCAATGTGCTACATTATAAGCAAATATCCTTCATGCAGCATAAACAAGACTTTTGGATATATTAGAGGTCTTTGTCCTGTGTTTGGAGCTTCCAAGTCACACAGAACAAGTAACCATAAATAAAGTGGGCTTTGTTGATTATAGAAATGTATGTATGTATTTATAATTTTATTTATAAAGCACCACAAATGTACGCAGCGCTGTACAATTCAGAGATGCAAGTACAATACAGACAAGGGAAAAGTGCATTAAACAATACAAGTAAAATATTACAAGGATACATCAAATTAAGTGTTAGGTTGTGATTGACACAAGAGGTTGGAGGTCCCTGCCCCAAGGAGCTTACAATCTAAGTAATTATGAATTATTCTCTTTGGAAGTGGACTACTGTATATTAATCTAGAAGAAGAACTGTAAAGAGGTGAAAGGTAAAGAAAGTAACACATTTTCTAGAACATTAAAAACATGTGACCTGTTAAAAAGTACATTTTCATCAGTGGCGTTCCAAGCTTAAAATATGTCAGAATACAGCAAATCTAGCAAATTGTAGACTTGTATGATTGACTGCATAGAACCTAAAATCAAGGAGTAGCCTAATAAAATAGTAAGAAATCTCAGCAAGTTGTCCAATTATAGGTAGTTATGAGGATTCTATTCCTCCCACTGATAACAAGGCTAACACAGGCATAGGCCATTTGTAGATGGAATTTATTATACTGAAGCGCTGGTTCAGGGAACATAACATTGCTAATAAACAATACTGCCAAGGTGAATGTGAATATTTTGGGAGTAGTGAATGCAGCAAATTGGAGGTGCTAAGTTATAATGATCATAAAAATGTTTGAGGCAGAATTTGTTAGTCAAGTCTTGCTTTATCCGTTTTAATGTATTTTATTTAACTATTATTTTGTAACTTAATATACGAGTAAGCAGTCCTAGGATTGATGTATTTATTTTTATATACCAAATTTGCCTTGATAGGATGCTTTATAGAAATCCAAATAGGCATGTTTTATCCATTAAATTTACATAAAACTCTTTGTTTTAGGTCCCGGTTTAGCTGAATGAATTGGATAAAATATCATAATCAACATTTACAGTATCTAAAGGAAACAGAATGGAACTTTAAACTTACAGAAACCAACATTGTTAGAAGGCACCGGAATGTACACAACAATGAGGTTTATTATTTGGCACTGAAGAAGTGTTATGGTCTTTTACAAATAAAAGGGGCTTATTGGGATTTATTTACTGGCTTACTGCTTGACCTTCTTTAAGTACTGTGACAAACAAAGCAGATATGGTTTACCGTAAATATATAAAGCACATGCAATGTAAACAAGGGCTTAGGGCGAAATTTACTAAGGGCGAAACAATCGCCCGAAGTTAATTTCTACCGCATGTGCGGTATTCTGATCGATTTGCGATCGCAAATCAATCGCGAATCCGATCGTGCGATCGAAATCGATTAGAACTCCGATCGTGCGATCGCAAATCGATCAGAATACCGCACGTGCGGTAGAAATTGCGATCGGGCGGACTAAATCCACCCATAGTAAATTTCGCCCTTAGACTTAAAATGCACACATTTTTGTGAAGAGGGTTGAAATCAATTATTAGATTTATAAATGCACTTTTTAAATAGTTTAAAATGGCCATGTATATTGATTTATAAACAGAATACAGTGCAATGTAGTGCGTCTGTGGGGCTGGTGCTATAGACTCTCATGAGGAAATAAAAGCTTTGTTTCTAAATAATTGTTTTATGCTCTGTTTGTAAAATAACAACCTATTGGTTACAGTAAAAATGCAAATATATAAAGGCACATAGTGGGTTGTGCAACAATCAAGTAAAATGTTTACAATAAATTGCCTATATCTCCAGAGTCATATCTGGATAACTGGTGACATTTTGAAGGTATCTTATTTATTCTCATGTGTGTTAAAAAGTTAAAGCCATTGGCTTTTGACTGGATGCCATAACAAGATTACATACAAACACTGAGTAAGATAATGCAAAATCAAACAGATAAAGCTGGTACACATTGGCTTAGGCTAGGTTCACACTAACGTATTATGTGCTGCAATTCATATGCTAGTATGAACCTAGCCTAAGGTAAAGCCACGTTCAGTAGGATGGAACGGGAAAGGTAAATAATCCCAATAATAACTGGCAGATGAGGCTAGCAAGGTAGACATAAGACATGGGTTACTAAAAATACAAGAGAATATTGAAGCTATTAAAGAACAGGTGAAAATTTGGCCTCACAGAGAACAGAGGAGTAAAACACATAGGGGCATATTTACTAAAGTCGAATTGGATATCCCAACAAAATCGAATTCAG
>WMED01019589.1:0-12387 GCA_019650415.1 Pipa parva | reverse complement strand
ATTAATTAATTAATTAATGTGTACCGGAAAATATTTTTTTACAAAAAAAGCACTGATTAGCACTATATAAATAAATATATTATTAGTGCTATAGTACCCTTTGACAGGGAAGTTTGACTGCATAGAATGTCACCATGGTTGATGTTTGACTTAGAATGGCCCAATTTATGTGGTTGTTTCAGAACTTTTTTGTTATTCTTTAACTGTTAAGATGTTATTTTACACAATATTGTATTCGATAATAAGAATAAAAGGTTTAGTTTGCACAACAAAACAAGGTAAATAAAGGTGAATATTAAGGCCAGGGTAACAATAGCTGTTTTGAAGTAGGTTTAGTAAGGTTTATTTATAGTGCAAAACAAAATAGCCTGTGTGAATTATCCCACAGAAAATAATGGACACTATTTTTCCAGCTGAGCTGACCCTGGCATAAAAAAAGAAGATTTTCTTACATTCCGATAAAATGATAATGAAGTTTTCACATTTGACAATGGGAGGATTTTGCTGATACTCATTTCCTGTTTCCCTTTTACAAAACACAACAATCCTACCTGATTTAATAACTAAGATGCTAATCATATTTATGATTTTATTAGTGAGATGGTTTTGAGAGCCTCTATCTTAAACTCATGATCTTCATTACTACTTCCTTTAAGGATTACTTAAAGGATCACTTAGCTCTGTGCTCCATAAGGCATGGCAGAAAAACCAACCCTATGGTCATTGTGAATTATTCAGTGATATGAAAACATACATATCATAATGTACAAATTAAATTAGTTAAAAATGTTTGATCTATTGTTTAATTTATTTTATTTTATTAATTTATACCTGGCCATCTTGAATAATTGGATTTCTCAAGATATCCATTTGGGTGATATTAAGCTGCATTATCCTTCAGAAGATTCAAATGTTTAGCATATATTCTAAGTAGGAGAGAATATTATCACTGATGTTTTGTACATAAGTTACAATCTTATCACTAACTTCACAAACATGAGGCCAATGCAAAGAAAATGTTTCAGCAATTAGGTTTAAATATCTATGAACCAAACAGGACAGGGCTGGTTTAAGTGGTTCTAATTTTATAGGAAAGGCCCCAATTAAAACTCATCTGCAATAGATTGAAATGATGACTCGACTTCCTGCCAGGTGAAAGAAGAACTCACAAATGTGAGAAATCCAATGTAAACTTTTTCTGCCATGAAATATGAAGGTTCCCTTTGTTGATAGATTTCCCAATAAGAAGTAACAAGAAACATCCTTTTTGTAATAACAGGAAAGAGCTGTAGAGCATGGACAACAAGCATCATTCAAAAGGCAACCTCCATGTCTGGGCATCAGATTAAAACAACCTGACATCATTGTAGATCCACACAAGAGTTAACGCTCAGAAATGTGGAATGCTTAATGCGTTGCAGTTGCGTTCTGTTTTTTCAATAATATTATATGTTTAGATATTGATGGCTTAGGGCAATGTAAAACATTTAGTATGTGTAGAAGAGTCTTGATTCTTCACTTTTTAGATCTTAACCAGAGTTAATTTACTATGCAAAAGGACAATTTCAAGGTTATTATTTAGAATTTTGCCATTTTCTTTGTCTTTTTTTTTTTTTTTGCCTATTTATTTCCTTGAAAATATTTTTAATTCATTTGTATACAAAAGTTTTGAAATATTACTGTAAGTTATTAATGCTTGTTTCTAGTATAACGCAGAATACAATGATAAAATATTATTTTTGATGACAAGTAGTTTTATGCAATTACTGCAAGTGATAGCAAATGATAAAATACTTTCAGACCGGCAGTTTGTTTTTGCCAGAATATTGGTTCTGGAAATATAACATATGAGAACACTTTAGAACACATCAAAATGACTATTTTGCACTTTAATCTCCTATAATGTGTCAGTGAAATTTCTCAAAATATTTGTATGCAAGTTTTAACAACATCAAGTTGACACAATATCAAAACTTTTTAAAAACATTCTGAATCCATTTAATCAGTTCAAGTGCTGCTTCGTTTGTGAGAATGATGGAAACTGTCCTCTTATACTGGTTTTGCAAACAGATGTTTCCTAAACCTGTTCTACTATAATAACACAAATAACATTTATGTTCTCTAACTTGGCCTTAGAAAATTTGCATGATATGAGTTTTCTTAATACCCACACAACAACAGGTTTATGAGTGCATTGGTAACAAGTGCACCTGTGCAGCTGTATGACCACCCAAAATATAAAAGATGTTTTTTTAACTAGTAAATGCATGATATCAGTCTATATTTAATGATATTGCTGTTATCTCCTATTTACTAAGCTGTTCAAAAACAATTTTGTCACCTAAAAGAATTCTCCACCCTCGTGCTGGTGAAAACCCATTATTCCCAATGGAATTGGTCCTGTCATTTAAGCTAAGTCCAAAATATTTTTCCATTGAACAGAGATATTGATTTGTAATGGAAGGAACCCTCATAAAAAACAATGCAAAATGGAAACCTGTATATGTTTTGATTGACTGGAAGTACATATATTGATTTTGATTGTTGAAAATAACTGTGGTTGTTCTTTCACAGCTGACGAGGGCTTTCATTTCACGGGCAGAGGTATTGATATAAAGTACATTTTGAATTCCTTTTACTACAGTGAATTTCCAGTCATATGAAAGGTGTTTTTCAACTCATGCTTCTCTTTTAGGTTAATGTTACATAGATGAATACAGTACTTCCTAGTTAAGCTTCTAATACAAACACTAAGGAATGACAGTTAATTAAATCAAATTGAAGGAGAATCTTGGGTGATGGAAAGGGACCACAGACTGCAAAGAAAAACTTATACACTCGCTTGTGTATTGTGATGGAAATTGCACTGATCGAGTCCGTTACTGATATATCTGTTTTATACTTCTACAGCTGAAAAGACATGGTATAATTGGCTAGTTTCTCAGTTCCTATTTATGCTTCTGCCATGCACTGAAGGTTCAGTAACTTACACTTGGATGGGGCTGATTACAAACATTGCATGTGACTATAATGAGCACCCTACATACGTAAATATGCACACAGGTTGGAAAAACACATGATGCACCCTACCGAAAGCTGAAATGATGACCACTGACCTGATTAGATTCTTTATTGCACTTGCTTGACCAATCAGATGTAAGCAAGCTTGCCCTTCTACTCCAAGGGAGCAGTTCTATTTAAATCGTAATCTTTCTCATCTCGACAGATGAAATGATGCCTGTAATCCTATTATCAATATAAATAGGTTTGTATTTTATGTCAGTGCTAATCGGTTACACTACAATATTAATATAAATGCATTTTCTTGATTAATGAAAACTTAAATTTTGGTCCCTTTAAGGTTAATGCTAAATTATGAGGACATCAGCCTGCCCAGAACATTTCTCTATTCATTTTAAATGTACATATGAGCGGACTGCTATAAAGCCCTGACATTGGTGATTTTGATTGGAAAGCTGCCTATGTCAAATGTTGTGACATTGTGACATGTTGTAATGGGTTGTAGGTGGTTTACTATGGTGGAAAAGCACCCAACAACAAAATACCAGGTCTAGCTATACCCCAAGAAATATTACCCCAACATATTAAACACAACAAATACAATGAGATATTTAAAATAATTACAGTAAGCAGTAAAAATGTTGACGTTTATAATACTCACTTCTAGTTTATAGTCTAAGGGCAAAATTTCTTAACGTTGAAGTCAGTTTTCGACTTTTCAACCGTAAAAATGAAATTTAAAACAATTAGAAAATTAAGGAAAATTCATGATCGAATTTTCAATATTGCAATATCAAATTTTTCAGTCAAAATTATCGCTATTACAGATTTTCCATTTAAATAAATAGATTGAAAACTTTCAATCGAATTTTCTATATCGAAATATAGAATTTTTGTATTTGTGGTAAACAAATTTATTTTTGTATAAATTACTATTCGATATCGCAATATCGGGTCGAAATTATCGATATCGCGATATCATTTTTTTTCAATTTTATTACATTTTGCCCAAAAATACAAGTCTCAAGTCATCTCAATTCCAGGACACTATTTACTAGATATTCATTAATGGGGGTTATTTATCAAGCATTTTTGGGATTTTTAAAGATCGAAAATAACTTTTTTATATAAAAAAATGCATAAAAAAGTTATTTCTTACATGGCAAAAAGAGTATTTTTAAATAGGCAATACCGACATAATAAAATAAGGACTGTTCCTCCAGCAATAGGTCTTTAAAAAACCTTTTTGACTTTGATAAATATCAAATGGGTCCAATTATGTTGTGCTTGGATTTTTTAACAGAATAGAAAAAGGCATTACAACGTGATTTAATCAAACATTACGGTTTCTAAATCCAAGCAAGCACCCCAGCAATCTTCTTTTGGTTAATAGAAGGTGCTCCTTTATTCTATGCCTGTGGGAAATATTTAATTATGCTATACCTTACCATAGAGTAACAGCTCCCAAGCATAGCTAATGCAAGCATGTCAATAAATAAAGTTCTATTTGCAGAACAATCTATACCCTTATTTTAGATCATTACTTTACTATAAGCTGTACTTCATAAAGTGGTTCATTTTCCCTTAGAGTAGTCATGAAATGGACTTTAAATCATGATTTCATCATATGGGTTTTATGAAATGTTCAGTCAATGTTAAGAATCTGGGTCTTTATTCATATGTGTAAAACAACATCTTGCACATGTAAACCCATGCATTTGGCCAATAGTCACACAGAACAGCAACTACACAGTTTATCCATGCAATAGCCAATTTGTAACATATAGCCCACAGAATGTGGTAATCAGCATAGACTAGATACAAATACATATGCTCTCATAAATCAGTGTGTTGGTGAACATGCAATCAGTCCACAGACATGTGATGTAAACAGAGAATGATCATTTCCAGTAATAAGAGCTTAGAAAGTTTTCCCAGACTTTTTAACAATCCATTTTCTTGATGGACCCAGATATTTTCTTTAGATACACACACACACACACACACACACACACACACACATATACTGTATATATATATATATATATATATATATATATATGGACATCCTCTGTAATTCATTTTCTGTTGTACCCTAGGCTTTCACTTTGCAATAAAATAATGTTCTCTGCTTAAAGGACCAGTTACACCAAAAATATAACTCCCATTTGGATTTCCATGGCAGTTATTCAAATACAGCAATTCTAAAAATGTTATCTTCGAAGTTGAATTCATAAGTTGTATTGATGTCTGCCTGTTTTTATTTTTACTGATCGCAGCAATGTGGTTTTCATACAGTGTTTTAGCTTGCTAGAAGGTAAACTTTAAAGAGTATTTAAATCATATCTGTAGTTTCCTTCTTCTGAAAGGGAATATAATTTGCAAGAGGTCTTTATTTTTTTAGTTGTTCTTCTTTTGTAATTATTTTGCTTTCTCCTTTTTTCTTTGGTAGGTTTAAAGGGTTCACTGGTTGCTAGGGTTGGCTAACCTAGCAACCAGGCAGTGAGGGTCAAGTACAGACTGTAAGAAAGATACTACAGGCCCTGATTAGATATTTATTAAAAATAATTAGAAATTAAAAAAAAAAATCAAGCCTCAGAATAACTGTTTTTATTATTTCTGGAGTTCAGCAAAAAAATGAAAAGAAATCATCTAAACAAGCACACTATCTAAAGACAAAAGCAACTGTATATATATTATTAATAAAGTGCTGCTAGCCATTGCTAGTTTAGCAATACAATTTAATACAAATATGGAAGGAGTGCTCAACATAGTAGAAGTCATAAAAAGCACAATCATGAAGATACATTTCTGTTTATGTGCCAGGCAATTATTGAGAGATTATAGTGTAAATGGGAGGGAGATTTAACAAGTACAGATGTAATAAGTACAGTAAATACATTGCTGGGTCATTAGCCAATCAGATGTAGAAATAACTGCTTAGGTAAACAAATTAAATTATTGATGGATTGTTCTTGGTGGAAGAAGAGGGATATAGAATTCCAAATATATGAGGGAACAAGAGAGAAGGATTTAAAACTACAAATGGCAGTATTGGTGAGTGGTGTACTGAGATACTTGCTTTATTGGGAATGGAGGAGTTAAGTAGGGACATGGACAAATAGATGAAGACATGTAATGGGGCAATGGAGTGACTTGCTTGTCAAAATGAGAACTTTGTGAGATCAATTTTTTTTACAGGAGCAGTGAAGCGGACAGATGCAAGGAAGCTAGTCACTTCTAGAGAGAAAAGGAGAAAATCCTGTCTGCAAAGTATAAAATGGACTGGAGCAGGAAAGGTGGGCTGGAAGGCCACTTAGTAGATGGTCCAAACAGCTCAAGATGAGGCAATAATAAAGAGAAAAAAGCGAGCATTTATAGCAGCAGTAATAATGCCTCAAAGATCTGTCTAATAATGTAGACAGATCCTTGAGGCACAAACACACTAGTGTAAGAGAAGAGGAATCATTACTACAAAAGCTAGAAAAGTAGCAGTTAGAACCCCAGGATGTCACTTGATTACAGATCCCCAAGGGAGTGGAGAATTTAAATAAGAAGTGAATTATTAACAGTGTCAAAAGCAGAGGATATGTCCCAGAAGAAAAGAATAAAGAGGTGCCCTTGTCTTTGGAAAACTGAAGATCTTTGAACAGAGTAGTCTTTGTAGAGTGCAACAGCCAAAAGCAAAGTGGAAAGGGTCGAGGAGATGGCGGGCATGCATTAGTTAGTAAGGCAGATACATGCCAGACATTCCAGAAGTTTAGAGGCTATCAGAAAGAGAGAGGTTGGTAATTCAAGAGGCATGCATGGTCAAGTGTACAGATCTATTTAAATGGAGAAGGGAAAATTCCAGCAGAGAGAATTGAACATCTGCTGTGTAAAGAAGAAGCAAATAAATTATTCTTAATAAGAGCACAAAACATTTCTATCATTTTAAAAAGTCTATTCTGTATTTTTTTTCTTTGCTAACCTACTTTACAAAATGATTGTGAGGTTCCATGCAAATACACCTCTTCACATACCTTAACTATGTTAAGGAGGAACTATTGTCTCATTCTTCTTTGAAAAAAATCTCACTAATGCCAGATCACCTTTATTACTAGAGAGAGATCTACCAGTCCAGTGTTCTATACCATGTAGAGAGTTCCATACTTAAGGGTTATCAGCTAAGGTGCAAATTCTACTGTCGAAGTTTTTAACAGCGGACTCCCATAGCAAATCCACGACTGAGACAATTCTCCCATTGTAAAGTTGTGACTGTGACAATTTTCCATAGTAAAGTTGTGACTGTGACAATATTCTCATTATAAAACTGTGACTGTGACAGTAGCAGTCTATTGCGACTGTCTTTAGCTAGCACATTCACACCTATACGCAATAATTCAGACTTTAGTGAATATCTTTTCGGGATATGGCATAGCTGTAAGGTGAAAGGGGAAAAATCCTATTGAAAAAGCATAGTTATAGCATCCAATGGTGGATTCAATAGGTATAAAACAGCGGCAATACACAGAAATGGAAACTTCTTTATTTTTCTCAATCTATTTACTTCTTTTAAAAATAGGCAAAACATGGGTGAAACAAATTGAGAATGAGAAGGACACTTTGATGTTTTAGAAATATCTCCCTAATAACTGTGACCTTATATGGAATATTTAAAAACATTAAAAAGCATGAAGTTTTGTTTTTAATCTGCCTAAATTTTAAGGTCAACAAAAAAAATATTGAGTCATTTCTAGACTTCTATTGCACGGCTCCCATGGTAGGATCCAAGAAAATAACTGGGGAACCCATTTACATTCAGTCAGGTTGAATATGAGGAAGGTTTCCAAACTTAAGACAGACTTTTAATTTAATGGAAGAACCTTCCACTCACTAAATATATTATTAAACTTTTCAACTGCCCTAAAGCACAGTACCAGCATCAGTTTGGGAATACATTTTCTGAGCAGAATGTTTTTCATGTAATATTTGTTGAGATCATTCATGTTATCAGAATCATTAAATAGGCCTTGGTGTGCTCATATACTCTTGCAGGATCTGAAGAACTAGACTAAGAATTTGATTTGATTGAATTATGTAATAAAAACAGGTTCGTGAATAATAACACATGGCTGGATCAGGGCTTACATGTCTGTGAGACAAGTACCGTATTTTCCGGACTACAAGGCGCACTTTCTATCAGCGCCTTTTAAGCAAGCTTCGTTCGTATATAAGGCGCAGCACATTATGTTTGGTTGCGTAGCATGCCGGTTCATGAATATTCACTGCACTTAATTAGATTTCATAGGTGCACGTGGGAAGGGGGGGTAGGAGTATGGTGTGTGCTGCGTGTTGACGCGGCAGTTATGGAAGGAGCGTGATGTGCCCGATGTGCCTGCTGTACCTGCTGATGCTGCCGCCGACCCCCTGCCAGAGGTAAAGGATGTGCCCAATGTGCCTGCTGATGCTGCCGCCGACCCCCTGCCAGAGGTAAAGGATGTGCCCGCTGTTCCTGCTGATGCCACCGCCGACCCCCTGCCAGAGGTAAAGGATGTGCCCGCTGATGCCGCCGTCGTCCCCCTGCCAGAGATACCTTATTTATATATAAGGCGCACCGGACTATAAGGCGCACTTCCTATTTCTGAGAAAATCTCAGCATTTTAAGTGCGCCTTATAGTCCGGAAAATACGGTACATTAAAAGGTCTGAGTGCATCGATATAGCCATATTCACTCTAAAACAAAAAAATATATATCATTGCCATTGTTTGTTTCTTCAGTTATGTAGAGAAGCAGTAAAACAGTTCGACATGTGAAAATATTCAAGACTTGCATTGAGTCATGTACATGTGCACTTCAATAATCCCAACTAAAATAAGGCACCATTCATTATAAATAGGATTTCTCAGACATGTGTTGCTATATGGGTTTGTTTTTAGGCCATAAAATGAGCAAAGGTCAGGAACTACACTGATTGAAGGCTTTGCCATTTGCCTGTTATGTTTTCATCCAAATCCCTTGACACTCATTATTTATTGAAACCTTTTGGAGGCTTGACTGCTGTTAATAGTACTAAAGCTTTGGTAAAGGTTCAACCAATGAGAAATGATTGGAATCTTCTTTTGTGCTTCCTTAAAATGCTTTCTATTACTTATGGACAGTTATTGTGTGGCCTCAGTGTCCCATACTGCATGTTTATAAAGGAGGAAAATCTCACTATTTCTAATTTAAAAATGATTTAAGCCAAGTCTGGAGTGATGAAGATTTTCAATAAATATTAACTGAAAAGAATGGATTTGGATCTTGATAAATACTTTGAGGGCAAACATGAAGATAAATTATTTCTAAAGAAGAAACAAATGAAGATGGTGGCTTTCAAAATGGCCACCATGTTGGTCACTGCCCCACTCAGATTCGCCCCTTGCCTTTAGCAACATGCCACAGATGGGATGGCATTCCTTAACACAATTTTCCATTTATACAGGCGTCTCCTTTGGACCACCCTTTTTTTCACTGTCATATTTCACAACCCAGCTATGCCATTGAAGTAGTATCATTTCTGCTGCTATCCTCCTATAAAATAAAAGATTGTATTTTAATTTTGTTTCAATTAATTTAACCTGATTTCATCTCTTTGCAATATAACAACACCAGATATTCCTTTAGATTCAATGTAATATATACTGTATTTGCTATAGTATAAGACTACTTTTTAACCCCTGAAAATCATCTGAAAAGTTGGGGGTGGTCTTATACGCCGGGTATCACTTTTTTCTCTCCTTATCTAGCTCCTTCATTGCCCAGCTGTCTGTGCTGAGCGCTACAGCATTCCTCCCCCAGCATTGATGTAACTTCCTGTGAGCGACAGGAAGTTTAATCATTGCTGGGGAGAGGAAACGCTATAGCGCTCAGCACAGACAGCTGGGCAACAAAGGAGCTAGGTAGGGAGAGAGAAAAGGAGGGGTGGCGAGCACCAAGATAGCGCCTCCCTCCTTCAGAGGGTAGGGCTTGTAGGGGCAGCACAGTGTGATAGTGCTCTGATAATCTTGGAGACAGGGAGGGCTGGGCAGGCAGGGAGAGATGACCAATCCAAGCAGGATTTGCCTTGGAAGAGGGGTAGTCTTATACAGCGAGTATATCCCAAACTCTATATTTTAACTGGAAAAGTTATGGGTCGTCTTATACACCCAGTCGTCTTATACGCCGGCAAATACGTTAAATTGTGGCTTATTACACAAATGCATTATAATGTCTTTGCAACACAATAGTTCAGCAATTCTGTATCTATACTGGTGTATTATATTTATATGATGCAGATACATGAAGTCATTTTAAAGCAACCAGATAAGTTCACCCCACAAACAAACATGTGATTATTGGTTAGTGATTTGATTGAGTCATATTATAGATGACAATACACTGAAATTGCTTGCAGATCAATCGAGTTAGTGGGTCTTTTCGCATTTCCACAGTTTGTATACATCTGATATATATAATCCTAACAGTTCTGTTTGCAATATGCTGTAAACAATTACATTATTTGACAGAGCATATGTTGGTTTAAAAGATCTGATTCGGTGACTGGTGAGCAAATTGTGAGATCTGTTTGGCTTGGATTGTTGAGTTATGGGTAGTCACAATCAGTTTTCATCAAGCATGTAATGTTTACTCAAAGATACACTGTGTAAATGCATACAGTATAATTACAACCACAGATGAAATTATTAACCCATTCTTTAAAAAGCAAAGCACTAGATCAAAGAAAATTCATTGGTCCTCTAACTAAAATCTCTTTTTGTACATATTGTGTAAAATGACTGTTTCTACTTTAGGAAACTGATTTTTTTGTAGTTATATAGAGAGATGTGGTTGGAATAGAAACAGACAGTATCAAATGCCTGTACCTTTGCACCCATAATCCATCTACATAATCTTATTGCAGCAATAAACGATCACCAATAAAGTTGTGTTCATTTAATAAATCAATACTACAGGAAACACTGCTTTGTAACATTTAGGAACATCTATTTTCTTTTAGAAATGTTTTAAAATGCAGATAATGGGAGATATATGAAGATTTCTAAATGTCCAACATTTATTTTTAAGGCTGTTGAAATATCGGTAATAGATATCGATATTGCCTTTTCCGCTAATTTATTAATACAGTTCCATTACATTTTGTTGTTGTTGTTGTTGAAAACTGTTTGCCTGGTTTAGGATGGAGAAAACCCATTACTCCCTATGGAGTTGATTCTGTCACTTTGCCAAAATTGGAATGATTTGAATGCATTGGAAAAGACCGTTGATATCATTATGCAATAGAAGGGGAACTTCACTGACAATAGTGCAAAGTGTGGCAATTTCAACACATTGATTTGTCCGTTATTAACCAGCGGAATCAAAAAGCTCAGTAAATAGAAAAATATCTCTACAAAGCATTGAAGGATGGCAAAAAGTTTCAAAACGAATCAGAAAAAGTTCATAATGATCTTTATAAATTTCCCACTTAAAGTAACAAGATGACAGTTGATTTTAGTCAAATATGGTGTTTTCTACCTCCCTGTGACACAAATTTATTCATTCATTTTTTTTTTCCTTAAAAACATCTCAGATATTCAGTTTAGCTTTAAGCATTCCAGAAGTGAAATTTACAATGGAGTGACAAGCTTATCGATTACATTCCACCTCTGTGTGATCTGTTAAAAATCTGTTAACAAATTAATGGCCGAAAGGTTAAGTGACAGTTTGGCAAACATGTGTCTGTGTGGAGAGGCACAAGCCAGAAGACTGCCCTTGTGACACAATGTCTGTGGGGGGCATTTAGAACAATAACAGGTTGCTTATTTCACACTCAAGTAGCCCAAAAGGAAATACAGCTGTGCACATGCTAGTCCCAGAATCCCAGAAATACAAATAGAGTGGTAAAATATTGAAGGCAGTACATACAGAGTTCTCTAGCTCATAATAACAGCTGCTTAATTACACTGGTATATGGTGGCAATCATCTCGAAAATAATCTCATTATTGTATCATTTAAATCATTTTTCATATAAAATGGAAACCCATGGTCTATGAATAACTAACAGAAGTCAAGCTTGCAGCTCAACCATACCTACAGTTCCCAGCATTCTCAGATAGATGGAGCAGGCTTATAATAGAGAACTATCCGTTCTTAATGTGACCATTACATTTAAACGTGCCGTTATGTATAATACAATACCCTTGTGTTAAGCTATATTTCTTGGAATTACTAATAGAGATATTGATTGAAAAAGCACGAGTGTATTCAGACCAGTTAGAAGTAATGACTAGTAATTGTATCCAACATTTACTTTATACAGTATTTGTGTAAACTGAGACAGTGAAAAGCTTGCCCTGCATTTATA
>WMED01019587.1:0-12387 GCA_019650415.1 Pipa parva | reverse complement strand
GCAGGAAAATAGGCTGAACTGGATGGACGTGTTTCTTTTTTCAGCCTTATAAACTATGTTGCTATGTTACAATTTATTGAGATGTACCTGTATTACTAATTATAGGGCTTCCTCTACAATGTGCAGATTTCTTCAGAGTGTTGGGTTGAACCTGGTACAGAACAAGCACTGGATTACAGTGGTGATGGTTGCAACAGGGCCCAAGGGGGCTCGGGATATCCCACCCACTGCCCAACTTTTCAAAGAAAATATACAGTAGATTTTATTAATTAAATGCTTCTGAAAACCCAACAAAGTAAAATGCACATTTACTTTTAAAACCTCACTCTTTCTAGAAATCACTGACAAATTTTTTTGAAAGCACAGATTAAACAGGCACATAAGTAAATCAAACAATTTTTTAATGTATTTTTTTTATTTTAATATACCTTTATGAAGTATGTATCCTCATATCCATTGATGGACACTGAGTATGTTAAATAAAATCCAGTGCCCGTAGCTAGGCTGGTATTGTGAAAGAAAATGAATACCGGTACTTGTTTCTGTTAGTAACAATAAGTAATAATCCCCATAATCTTATCATAGGGCAGTACTGAGAGTAACAAACACACAGTTTAAAACAGAATAATGCAAAACCAGTGTCTGGCTGTTTTTATATAAAATGTAACAAAGTAAGCAGTGCTGTCTATGTTTTAGTTTACTGGTGGTTATCAGTGGATGGGAAATGCTGTTTACAATGATGCTCCAACTCCAATCACAGCCTTTAGGCCAGCGGTTCTCAACCTTTTCTGGGTGGCAATCCCCAGGTCTGACGTCACCGCGCACCACGTGATGACGTTTCGGCCGAATGTCATCACATACGCGTGTCACGTGGTGACGTTTCGGCCGACGTCACCCCGCAGGAACCCTTATAAGAAGGGTTCCTGCGGGCGCTTCTGGGTGCCGCAGCGGTTCTCGACCCCTGTGGGTCAGTCGTGCGACCCCTGCTGGGGTCGTGACCCACAGGTTGAGAATTACTGCTTTAGGCCAATGTCATGTTGGCTGTTTTGTAGCTGAATTGTTCTTTTAAATTAGATTCATCATTGTCTATGTTGCAAAACAGATTAGCCTGTGTGGATTATCACACAGGAAACAATGGAGACTATTTATTTTAGCTCAGCTAAAAAACAGCCAGTGTAACCCTGGTCTTAAACAACTGGATGGGTAGTCAGTGCTGGCACCCATAAACTGGGCTGCATAAGTATTTTTTTTTTTAAGTTAATGACAGTCATACACTTGCTATTTCACACATAGTTCAGAGTCACTTTAAAAGCACATCCAATGTTGTGGAAAGTGTTACAGAAAGTGGATGTAAAATTCATTGACAGGATAAAGCCTTGGAAATATCTCAGCAATTTGTTTGAGACGAGGGTATAAGGAGGAAGAAATTGTAGAAGATTGTGACTAAATTTCAGCTGACAGTTTTGGAAAGGTTTTCCATATAAGTGAAGAGGTGCTATTGTGGAGATATATGAAGGTTATTGTTGGCATTTGGAATCTTCTGGACACTTTAGGTTTCTTCTGAAAGCCAGTTGAGGGAGTATTCAAGAAAAGCAGTAGGAAACAAGCATGACTGATGTTTCTGAGCTTGCACAGACTGACACAATATGGAGTCCAAGGTCATTCCATAGAAGCTGCAGTTGTCTAGTCATTCTTTCTTTTAGCCATACTGGCATCGACAGCTCCAGAATAGATAGGCCTCCTTCCCACATGGAAAAAAATATCTTCTGCTGGTCAGTTAGTGGTCCCATTGGGAAAATATAAGCTTCTCAATAACGAAAAGTCCCTAAAAAGACAGTATAGGAGCGCAAACAATTAAAAAAATAGGAGGATTTCCTCTAAGTGTAGTACTGGGTAACCAGCAATGTAGCACCACAGAATTGTGTAGCGCGCATTAAATGGGGAGTATGTGAAACTTACACTCCTATCACCAAAAGGGGTAGGGAAATATGGCATGAAATGGAATATAACTCATTACACCTCCCAACTGTGGTTATGCTTACCAGATACAACATGTATGCATTCAGTAAACCGTTGGACCAAAAACAATGTAATATAAAATGGTTTTATGATGTTTCCAATTGTAAACTCCTCTCACGATATTCAGTTGGTATTACACATATAGGAGATAAGAACAAATGGAAAACTAGATGTGGTATGTATAAAAGATAACCTTTAATAAAGAATAATAGGTATTCACATAAAAGATAGATATGTAGTGCAGATATAGACTGCAGACAAAAATCCACTAAGGGATTCTATAGTCTGGTTTGTATTATGAAAGTCTTTACACCATCCATCCTGGATCCATCAACTTTGAAATTCATGTTACAACATCCCATACAGTAGCATGTGCCAGAACCACAAATAGGTTAGTATGGCAGCTTGAGGCCCCAAGTTTAATTAAGGAGTAGTTTCCTTAAAGTGTACCTGCCACCTCAAAACTCTAATATTAATTTAGGTTGTACTAATGAAATAAACATTTTTGTAAATATATATACTGTATATATACTGTATTTTAAAAGATGCACCTGCTAGATCTGATTGGAGGAGCTATAATGTTAATCATCGCTTATCCCTGCCCAAGATGACAGAGAGAAATGCTTTATAAAGGGATTGTACATTTTTTTAAATACATATATATTTACACAAACGTTTATTTCATTAGTAGAACCTATATTAGTATTAGTTTTGAGGTGACAGGTGCACTTTACGGACAGGAGGTGGACACACTAATGGAAACCTTTGCTCCATTCTAGCAGTAATCCACTTGGGTTGCAGTTAATTTAATGTTGCCAAGAGACCATTTACTGTTCACATTATTAAATAAACATTTCATAGATACCAAATTATTTCAGTTAGATAATCTCTAGCTTTCTGTTTGAATGATTATTTAGAAAGAGGAGTACTGAGTATTATATGATACTTTATTTGGACTAATAGTTCATTATTTAAGCCAAGCTTTCGAGAGATACTCCCTCTTCATCAGGTCAGAGCAGTACTAAAGGATACACAGTTTGTAACATATTTAAAGTCTGTGAGAAACTAAATGACAAACAGCCACAAACAGCTGAATGATTATTTTAGACAATGTTTTCCATAAAGTGATTTGAATGACAGATGTATATGACCACTGTTAGGTCGTAGTTCCTGGAAGGTCGAAACAGGATATTGTGAAAAGCACACGAAATGGCCTGAAATATACGTAGGATTGCTTTTCTTATTAATAAGGTAAGGGCAGCGCCATATTTACATCTCAGGAGCTTACAGGTAAAGAATGATTGGATCCTTAGGCCGCACCCATCAACTGACCATGCCCCTTTATGCAAATCACAGACTAAAATGATGCAGTGAGTAGAAGTGCTTTATCTGTGAAATCACAGACGTTCAACAGTTGAATATTACAAATACTACTTAGTTGGAAAATACCACCTAACCATCCTGCCTATGTCCTTAACTAGCAGATATGGGTGGGTCACAGGCAGATGCGGT
The DNA here is from genome assembly GCA_019650415.1 of Pipa parva. Lineage (NCBI taxonomy): Eukaryota > Metazoa > Chordata > Amphibia > Anura > Pipidae > Pipa > Pipa parva. Next base: position 8,856 of record WMED01019587.1, on the reverse strand, counting down.
TCTGGCTAGATTTATGCTCTGGGTGAACCACCCCTTGTCCCCCCCGGTGCTCGTGTGCCCTCAAAGAGATTGCACCCTGGGCAGTCGCCCACACTGCCCGTAGCTAAAACCGGCCCTGGTCACAGGGCTGCTTCTTGCCTTCTATCCTGGCCCACCAGGATACCAGGAAAATTCCCAGAGGTGCCCAAGCCCCGAACGCCAGCACAACTTCCTCTGTTTCCAGGCATGTTGCGTCATGTGTTTCACACCTGAGTTGGGGTGTTTTTATTCCAGACATCATCTGCAAAATGAAATACACAGCAGTCAGCATGGAGACTGGGACCTTCCTGCATATACGGATCTGGTGTCTGACAATTAGTGTCCAACTAGAAACACTTCCTGGATTAATTGGTCCTTCGGCGATTCTGCTGCACTTATTAAAGATGTACCAGCAACAGGTAGGCTTATTGTTCTCCCTTTTTGCTGTTTCATAATACACTGTACAAAAATCTTACAGAATATTGCTAGGTTATAAATATAGCATATGTTTCATTTTATTTTTGGGGTGGGGGTATCCATTTCTCTCTGTATATCCCACACATGCATCATGTGATGCGACCAGCTGGTGGTCGGTTCCTCCTGATCTGACGCTGGGCCTTAGACAGGATACGTGTTCTGTATCTGAGTTTCCATAGAATGGCTAAGCCTTAGTCCTTAAAAAGGATATAATCATATATATAACAGGAAAACAGATAAATAAATCATCTGAAATTAAAACTGTGGTTAATTTTAAAACAACTGACTTTCCAAACAGTTTCACATGCATAACTTTATTCTTTTTATTATTAGCCTGATCATTCTGATTTGAAAATGTATATTTTTGGACATTTTACTTGTATTATTTTTAGATTTCCTTATCGGAGATACCAAATGTTCTTTCATAAAGGAACCTCCATTTGCAACATGTTAACATTTATTGATACTAGACAGATATTGTTTCATTGTTTCATTAACTTTGAGCCATTGTGCGCAAACGAGTTCAGTGTATTTACCAGGCAATAAACTGTCTATACTGTATATTGTATTTAAAGTAATCGGGACTATAGGATGACTCCGAGCCACGCACTGATGTATAAACAATTGCTTGTGCTCCTGTATCTATGACTTCAGATCTTGGCAATCCCTCTTAGAGCGCTGTGCACAAGACAAGCCAAAAAAGGGCACACTAAACCCACTTAAGTGGAAGCTGTTGTAAATATCATCGTAGTCGGCAATAACATCAGGGATGGTATGCAGTGAAATCACTGGCTTTATTATATATGCACTTTATTCTATTTCATTGTGTTGTACTGGTTCCAATAAGAGCATGGGATGAAAATGAATTAAAAGACATTTGAACCTGTGTTATAATGTTGTTTTTTCTTTTACAAAACCCTTAACAACATGTCCTTTGTTGTTGTCGAGGTTGCTATTAACTTTTAAATGAACACTGCAGTGATTTGACTTAAGGTTAAGGAGATTTATAGAATATTTCTCTTTGATAAGAACCAGTCCACTCTGCAAGAGTTTTTTGTTTTTGTTTTTTTACCATATAATGGTTACGGTTAAATTAATTATCTTTGGAAAGTAAATGATTTACTTATTTTCAGTGATTCTTAATTTACATATATTTTCTTACAGAAATTCTCTTATGTACATCCGCTTCAGATGATCAGTGTTGAATTTCATGGCGCTGACTTCATCCACAGGTTTGAGAATTCTAAAATAAAACAATCAGAAAGAAGCAGGTGGGCAGCAGCTCTGTGAGGTTACACGCCTGCAGGATTCTGATTGGTTACTCAGCAGCGGATATGTGAGCTTATATACCTGCGGGATTCTGATTGGTTACTCAGCAGCAGTTCTGTGAGGTTACACACCTACAGGATTCTGATTGGTTACTCAGCAGCAGCTCTGTGAGGTTACACACCTGCGGGATTCTGATTGGTTCTCAGCAGCAGCTCTGTGAGGTTACACGCCTGCAGGATTCTGATTGGTTACTCAGCAGCGGCTATGTGAGGTTATACACCTGCGGGATTCTGATTGGTTACTCAGCAGCGGCTATGTGAGGTTATACACCTGCAGGATTCTGATTGGTTTACTCAGCAGCAGCTCTGTAAGGTTAGACCTCACTACAGTAAGGACTTCAGAATATGTGGTTAAATAGGGGAAAGAGGGCAAAAAAACAAGTTGTCTTATACTAACTTCATGCACCAGATTGACACACGACTGCAGAGGATACTCTGAATCAGAGATAATTGAAGCAGTAATCAAGGCCGTAAGACCGGAATTAAGGGGGTAATTCAGCATAGTGCGAATTTACCTGGCGATCCTTCAATTCACCTCGCCAAAATGGTTACACGCTTGCTTCTGCCCTACAGGCAGACATCAGTGAATGCTTTAAAGGTATTCCAGTCGTGAGGTGAGGCGAAGTACCTTTAAAGCGTTCGGTGATTTCCACCTGTAGGACAGAAGTGAGCGCGTAACCATTTTGGTGAGGTGAATCGAAGGATCGCCAGGTAAGTTCGCACTTTGCTGAATTACCCCCTTTAAGTCTCAGAGGCATTTTAGAAATGAAAAATGAGCTTACATCGTGCAAATGAAAACTATTCTAAAAAGTCACTACAAGGAAGATTGCAACCTCTGACTGATAGCATCAGTTAGTAAACATTGCACAAGATAGCAGAGAGTCTCCCCAGAACTTCCTATTTAGGACAATTGAATTAAAGGACAGACTTCTGTTTGCAGCACAAGAAGTTGGGGCAGAGGCACAGTCTGCAGCAGAGTTAACACAAAATAAATTCTTAAGATCATTACGCACTGGACTGACAAGTGACCATATTAAGTGTCATTTAAAGCAGAATCTGGATGACCTATCTGTTTCTGATGAATTATTCATAGAAAAAAATGAATGAAGTGGCAAATATGGAGTGAGAAAGAGAACAAAAGAAAAAGAAACTTAAATCTTCTTCACAGGAGTTAGTCCATACCACTAGCTCTGCACTGACTGTACCAACGCCACAACAGAACATCAGTAATCAAGTGAGCAAGCCACACCAGAGTTCCACACTTGGGGGGTAATTCAACAAAGTGCAAACTCACCTTGTGATTCTTCAATTCACCTTGCCAAAACTGTTACGCGCTCGCTTCTCTCCTACATGCGGAGATCAGCGAACGCTTTAAAGGTACTTCGCCTCACCTAGCGACCACTCGAATCGCCTCACCGAGACTGGAATACCTTTAAAGCATTTGATGATGTCCGCGTGTAGGAGAGAAGCGAGTGCGTAACCGAAGGATCGCAAGGTGAGTTCGCACATTGCTGAATTACCCCCTTGATGTTGAAAAATCATTACTACAACTGCAGAAAGAAATGGCAGAACTGGAAACACTTTTTCCTTCTTCTTCTAATCAACAAAGAAAAGTGTGCAAAAATGGTCAACAATGACACGGAGTGCCAGAAAGAGAGGTAGTGAAAAATGCCGAGGGTTCTGGGAAAGCAAATGGCATCAAAAGATGGTCATTCTATGGATCCTGCAGAAATGGCACCAGTTTGGGCATTGATGGAGAAAAGACCAAAAACTGTTGGTGAACTCTGGAAAATATTGGGGTTTATCTCTTATTACCGCCCCTATATTAGCGACTTCTCAAGAATTGCAAAGCCACTTTATGAATTATTGTCTGCAGATTCAGCAACAAGACCAGCCACAACAACGACTCTAGCAAGGAAAGAAAGAAACAAAAGACAAAGTCAAAGTTGAAAGGCCAACTTTCCTCCCATCATCCAATGACATGAACTGAATATCACCAGAAAGTCTTAGGCTAGGTTCACACTTAGTGTATTGTGCACATTGTATTTTTTTTAATCTCTGGTAAAAATACACTGAGAATATACGCCAGAGAAAATCCATAGAGAACAAGACTAATGGAAGAAAAGTGTCGACACTAGCGTTTCATTGAGAGCGTATTACTCTAGAACGCCACCTGCGCGATTTCTTTGAGTGCATGGAACACAGCGAATTTTATATGACTAGATTTGTTTCAATAGAAATTTAACAGTTGCGATCACGCACCGCGTAAAAATGTGCTGCAATTTCACACTGACATACATTTTGTAAGAACAAAAAAGGCAGGGAAGAAACGTCTATAAAAATTCGCTGATAAAGAAAATCCTCTTCAAATCATAGGAATGGATTCAACTAAATCCAAGTGAAAGTAGGATACATTAGAGGACATTTTTCTGCATTGTTGATATTTGATTACCGGCTACTGAAAGGACCATACAGAGGAGCCCTCCTCTTCACTGTTATTTTATGCAGTGGTCAGCACAAGACCAGTAGGGAGCTATACAGACTCCTCTCTCTATGGATTCCTAACACTTGCTTACTTAGGAATACTACTTAGTACAGATGAATAGAATATGCGGGGGTTTTGTTTCATGGACAGTTTGCAAAATCTCCATTCCTAAGATTTTTTTGACTCATTTTCTGACCCTTTATATAAACTGGTCCATTTATGACCAAACAGCCAATGATTGCATGAATTCTGAACTGCGTCGATCCATTATGCTCATCCCTACTAAAGAGGCACAGGCACAAAAACACAACATCTATAGAACTATAAATTCTTCATCCAGGAGAAACTCGCAGCAAACTAGGTTCATGCACATTACTGGGAGATGTGGCCTTATAATATATTACCTCCTTATACGACACCGACTTCTTAAGATTCCATTAGGTAAATACAATAGAAATATATCTTTTTTTTTTTTTTTTTTTAAGGGATTACTTTGAATCTACTCTTTTGGCATCTCCCTGGCATCCATAAACATAAGGCAAGCATAGACAACAATATGGATTGTTACAAATAAAATCACTCAGTATAATTGTGTTTTTCCATTCCTTTAGTCTCCTTGAGACCATGTTTAAATAGTCTAGAAAGCATGCTAGGATGCTAAACTGATGCTTTGTAGTCAAGCTTTAGATCAGAAACCTTATTTAATCATTCTCAAAAGCAACAACAACTTCTGCTCAATTGGACTGAAAGCTCTTGTCATATCAATCAAAGTGGAACTCGGGCACTTGCACTAGCTAAGTGAGCCAATCATATAATGCACTTTGTCTTTCCCAGCCACTGAAAGTCGAGTCTAGATTTGGTCTGTCACAGGCAATTATAGCTCCTGTTGCAGGTAGAGAGCTGACTGCTCACCAATTCCTCCAGTGGCAAAATTGATTGTCTCCTTGTCTTTTACTATGGATGTGTACAAAAGGTGTCAGAGCCATTTGCTTACAGTCTTCTCCATTAACCTTTTTAATTCTGGAGATGCTGGGTGGCATTGCATTCTGTCTCCAGAGAAGAACGGAGAAATAAAATTGCTCTGTTCCTTAGAATTTCAGTTATGAAGGAACCCAACTATTGTATAAGATAATTGCAATGGATCTTAAGGGAGTTTTGGTCAACTCTTAGGTTAGTTTCCTCTGACCTTTTGATTGGTAATTCATGACATCCAATCATCTAACACTTGGCTGATCAAACATAACTGCCGGTTAGTTACTGTGGGTGAGTAAAGTTTTAAAATGATGCGCGCAACATACTCTCTGAACCTCTGTTACCAAAGCTAATATTACTTCTTAAAGAACCCAAAATAGTCAGTGAGGACAGCTTTGTTAAGAGTGGTATATAAGTGCTGGTGTATTATACCGCGCACAAAATGTGGCAAGATAGGAAGAGCTGTGAATGACGAGGGAGCGTTTACATTGTCGCAGATAAGTTCAGTAGAAAAATATGCTGGAGGTGCATATTTTTTTCTTTTTTTTCTCACTAGTGTATTATGCGCTTCGCATAATACGCTAGTGTGAACCTAGTCTTAGAGTTTATTGCAATCCAAGTATATACTCCCCAGGGGAAGAGATCCAGACCCCTACAATGACTGAAACTCTAGCAGTAGATTCAAAACCCATGACTTGAGGTGTCCAAAAGTAATCCTTTAATTAATAGGCTACTGGCAGACTACAACTCCCGTGATCTCCTTTTTGGTAGCAGTTGTTGCCCCGTAGCCACAAAACACATGCCCATAACTATGGATATTTTTGCAGACGTTTTAAACAATTCACTTTTATCACAGTTTTGTTATGTTATTAGCTGTAATTACTGATATAACTGGACAGTTGTCTAATGTTTCCTTTTGTTGGGGTTTACAAAGTATAATATTTAGCTATTTAGCTTTAGGCTGGGGTCACACTAGCTGTTTTTCAGCTGAGCTGTTTTTAATTAAATTAATTATTGTTTATAGTGCAAAATACAACAGCCCGTGTGGGTTATCCCACAGGAAACAAATGGAAACAATTTTTCCAGCTCAGCTGAAAAATAGCCAGTGTGACCCTGGCTTTAAAAACATTGGAAGCTCAAGCACATTTCCGGAATATGTGTTATTTAAAGCACAATAGGAAACAATGGAAATGGGTGAGGTATGTTTAACAACATTACTGCTATCAGTAAAGATAAAAAAGACAGAAAGCAATACAATTCATCAAATCATCAACTTCAACAACTTGAAGTGCTGTATTTGAATAACAACCATTTTTTATTATTTGGGTGTTACTGGTCCTTTAAGTAGTCAAGAGTAGGCACATTAGCCTAGAAAGGCCAGTGCTTGTAATGAAACCAATTACAGCCCAGTCCTGGTGACCTTGAACTGAGACTGACCTTCTGTGACTGTTTATTTGGGATGGACTAGATAAGCGAACTGAACATAGAATGATTTACTGAGAAGTGTTTCACAAAACAGGATTGTGTGTAACAGCGTTACAATAATATAAAACAATAATAGTAGTCATCACACAGTATATTTTTGGGTTCCTGAAGAAGCCGCAAGCAAAAGCGGTGAAACGCGTTGAACTAAGGTGTTACAGCGGAGCTTTCTGGACTCGTACCATTTCATGCATTTTTAACACAGAAAGTTTGTGAGTATATTGGTTTATTGCTTCTATAATAAATTGTTGAATGTTTTTACACTATGGAGGTATTTTCTCTTTTATGATCAAAATCTTGCGCATTTCTGCATTTGTGGACTTTGTGTGAACTGAAGTAACCTCCAGGGGATTTTTTATACAACACTTTTATACTTTATCAATCTGGTAAGCAGATTGAAATACTGATTTAAGGATTCACACGAATATCACTGGGATATTTGCAGTGTCTTTCAAGCTTTATACACCATATCACGTTAACTCCTTTGAACCTTTGTTGTTTCTGGGAACATTTACTTTCTTATATTATATTATTTGTATACTTTTAATGCACTAATAGTGCGATATACATATGTTGCGCTTCTTTCACAGGTTCTTACTGAGAAGTGTGCTGAGATACCACTACATATAGATCTAATATCAGTTCAGACTATGGGGGTAATTCTGGAAAGATACTGTAGAAGTACCCTTGCGAAGCTTCTCATCACTTCTCTGAGTCGGGTACGCGCTCACTGGTCTCCTGCACTCAGAGATCAGCAAACACTTTAAAGGTACTTCGGCGAGGCGACCACTCGATGCTTCACAAGGGTACTTTGATCTTTCCTTAATTACCCCCTCTGCCTTATGGCTCTGAATGCTGGAGGGTTTTTTACTAGAAAATGTAACAGTAAAAAATGCCATAGATCAATCCCCAGTCTTCTGAATAATAATTGTCAGTATCAAGATTTGCTATGCCCTCTCAAATGCCCCTTTTATGTGGTATACTGTATATTTAATTAATTATTTGTTATATAATTAATGCAGCCCATCCTGATTTCTTTGCATCTCAATGACTCCTAGCTTGGCTGGAAAATTAAGCATGATCAGCAGGACAATTGTGTTTTAGTCATCTTTTCCAAAGTGGTATATATACACTGCTATGGACCTCAAAGTTAATGGGGGCCATGGGGGTCCTCAGAAATTAATGCAGGGTGGATGGGGTTTAGGGGGTGGTGCCATAAAGTCATGACATTAATGGAACATTCTGTCATGAACAGTGCCTGGCCAATCAAAAAACTGGAGGAGAATAGAACTTCATAAGGCTGTGGTGGGCTCCTTTGGGGTGAGGGGGCAATTCTGGGGAAGGCTCCTCAATTTGCCCAGAACCCTGTATTCATGAAACTCTGAATTCGACTGTCAAAGTAAATTTGTGTCCACTTTCTATGTCTCTCTATCCCTAGTTCATGTTGTCACTTGGTCGCAGTCTTTATTGTCACTTTTGAATGAAATTTTGAATAAACAGTGGCCTCATGCCAAACAGGAGCCCTGCCATCAGCCCCCTTACTCACTGCTTTGACTGGTGAAGGAAACCGGGTGAATGCTACACAATACTCCTTGCCAAATATGCTACTTTAACAGACTCCGACACTTGGTGAATAGCCTAATTACCTGTGCACATGCACGCAAAGTGATGCAAAGTCATTAGTGTTCAACTTGGTTGTAAATTCCATATTTTGTGGGCATAGCTTATTTTAAAAGGCTTTTCTTGCCATGTTAAAAATGACTTTTTTGATGCACTTGTATTACAATGAATAGCTGTTTTTGACAATAACTATGTATAAATATATCTGGGATCAGTACAGAGATCTGTCTCACAATCTATTTATACCAAGAACTGTAAGTATAACAAGGGGTCATCCTCTACGTTTAGAAGAAAGAAAGTTTCTGCATCTACAGAGAAGGGGATTCTTTACTGTAAGAACAGTGAGGTTATGGAACTCTCTGCCTGAAGAAGTTGTTATGGTTAATTCCATTAAATAGTTCAAAACTAGTTTGAATGCTTTCCTTCAGTGTAAGAATATTACAAGCTATGGGTAATAGATAACTGAAGGTGGGA
>WMED01019584.1:0-12388 GCA_019650415.1 Pipa parva | reverse complement strand
CTGAACTGTCTATAGTTCATGAATGAAGTAAAATCTACTGACCAAAATATTTACAAAATGCTGTCTTTTAACAGTCCCTTTATGTTGAAAGCTAATTTTTGTAGTGACTCCGACTTCACGACTCCGACTCCACAGCCCTGGGTCTACCCCCTGTTAATGTTGACATTACCAGGAACTCTTCCTCTCCACAGAATGATTCTGTTTCTACTTTTTCTGTGCTTGAGACAGCCTCCATGTACAGGGTGGTCTAATGGTATGGAGACACCTGAGAAAAATGGAAAAGGTGGTTGTAAATGTCATCATGCGTGTGGCTTTCAAAATGCCTGCTGTGCTAGAAACCCTGTATTAATAGTATTTACTTTTTCTTCCTCTTGTCCTGCTGAGGTAGGATTTATTTTTGTGATCAAAATAAGAGAATCTCATTGTGCATAGTAGTTTCAGGAAAGATCCAGAATTTGACTAGATACATTGCATCATGGTGTTTGTACTCATGATCTGAAAGATTGTAAGTTGGTAACACGAAGTGATGCAAAAGACCCAAAGAGATGCTAATAAGATGTTCTGTCTGTTCGTTCTTTCTTAAAAGTGAATACAAATACTGTATATGCTTTTCTGAAATGTATAAGGATATCAGATACAGAGGAGTTCCATGACCATGCAAAAAGCACAAGGCTGCAGGCATGGGATTCCAAGGTAAATTTTAATATCCTTATAAATGACAAAAGGGCTTATATTATAATTTATAATAGCATGACAGTTTTGGAAACAAAATAAAATACATTTACACCATGAAGCTTGTTTTAGCACTTGATAAACATTGTTGCAAAACAGCTTTTCTAATTTCATTTTTAGATTTAGCTTTTGCTGGTGCTACTATAAAACCCAGAATAGTAAAAGGATGTAGTGTTATTCTGTTGCTTGTTCAAAAAGACTACAATTCCCTTGTTGCCATGCTACGCACAAGAGGGTATTAGTGTAGAAGAACAGTTCTTTTGTTTCACTTATGTGCTGCAGTAATACCATATTTCAGAAATTGTGTAGGTTAATGACTACAATTCCCATGATGCACTGAAAGGTAGTCACAAGAATGTATCAGTTGTGAACATAATCACAAAGTGCTTGAACTCCAGCACTCGAATGAAAAAATTTAAAAACATGGTGTGTTCATTTATGAAAATGGCAGTAGTATAGACAAAAGGTTAAAAAAAAATTTGCTGTAACACATTTTGTGCATGGCTGCACTTAATCATGGATAAAAAAAACAGCCTTAATTTACTTACTCTTTTGTCATATCACAGAAATTTTTTACAACCCTGTAATTTATGTTTCGGTACATGCATGACTACAAATCCCATGATCCCCTGTAACATACTCACTGGAAGGGTACAGTGGCAGTTTGAGGGATATACAGGCAATTAAGAGAAGTAGCTTGGAAAAGATGAAGCATCAAATTGTTTCAAAATGATTTTTTAAAACAGGAAATAGGAGTGATGGTTGATTTAATTTATAATCAGGTTGTTCTGGTGTCACAACTAGCCATTTATAAGGTTTTAATTTACAGGAAGTTCCATGCACTTCCTGTGTGTACTGTGTATTATAAACTTAGAACCAATTCTAGTTCTGGAACACCATATGAAAGCATGTCACCGAGTGAAGACCTTACAAGTATTTTTGAAGTTTATTTTGCAAACATTCAAGTGTATGAGTCTTTAACCTAAGAACACAGCATTATGAGTCATGTAGTGATTCACTATCTTTTAAACCTACCTCTGGCATTGAAAGCTGTCTTTCTTATCCAGCAGAATCAAAGAAGTATTGAATATACCCATCAATATGAAGTCATGTTGTCCACAGTAATAACCCATCCATCAGGAGTTTACCTGAACTTCTTGTTTCTAAAGGCCTGGAAGCCACTGACTACCAAATGTTCGCTGACATACTGATTGTCCCCGTAGATCTTACTCCAGAAATAAGGATACCATAATGAATGAGGGGGTCATTAAATGGCTTGGGAAGGTTTTTATATAGCAAGGTACAAACCTTCCGGAACTCCAAATGTAAAAACGATACTCGTTTTTTACATTCGGAGTGCCGGAGGTTTTGTACTTTGCTGTCGCTACATTGGATTTGAGTTCGTCCATGCTCCTGAGCACCCGGCTTTTTCACTCATCATACTGAAGAGGTACTACTACTCTCAGGGATAGAGCAGCCATTTTGGAAGGTTTTTTATATAGCTGTGTAGATTAGGGGATCACTTCTGGTGATGACTGCACTTCATAGATAGATGGAGTGAATTGTGACCACTTCATTTGCTCACACCCACTGAAAGTGCTACACTGCATCAGCCTCATGGGACCCAAAGAGGCTGACAAGTTGTCCGCCATCACAGAGAGGAATCTGGCTACTCAAGATTATCTACAGGACAGTTCAACAAAGCAAGTAACCTCAAGGAATAAAAATAATGGCTAGATACGGTAAGGCTGATTTTAATATATTAAAGGATGGAGTAATGTAGTTACAGCTGTTAGGAGGCTATGATCCTATCAACCTAAACAGGTTTTCCCAACTAAGGAAAAAAGACCCCTTGTATGTTGGAAGTACCAAAAGTAGACCATACTGCAGCCCATTGCCAATGTAATGCATGAACCAGGGATGAATTTGATACAGTCCAATTGTGAGATCCCACCCTGTGTTTTTTTTTTTTTTTTTTTTACAAACTTTGACTTAACAGCTTTATAAAGAGACAAGAACAGCTATAACAATATATGAACACTATTTCACTGGTGTTCAAAAGTCAAATACCTTTTAACTTTTATAAATATCCACCATAATATTAGAGACACCGAAAGGTCTTCTTGATATTGTTAAGGAAACCTGGGAACAAGTAACTCCTTACAGGAGAGTCATTAAGCACGCGGTTCTTATTGAGAGGATTGAGAAAGTTATGAGTTATATCATTAAAGAAAGCACTTACAAAATGCTCAAGCTGCTCCATTCTTTGAATACAATAAGTCTGCTAAAGGGGGAACCTTTAATCCAGAGAACAGAGTTCTTATTTTAGTGCCCAAAGTGGGGAGAATTCTTGGCTGAATGACAATGACTATACAAAATTTTGGGAAAAGGTGGTAAGATAAATTCTCTGGTTCTTTCATACCTGAGAAAAACTCAGGTAAGAGGTAAAATAGTTTCTGAATAAGAACGTCATACCTACTTGTCAGGGTTAAAGAGGCACTATAGTGCTTTTATAATTGCACACATACATATAAAATTCCTTTATATTAAGCCAATTGCTTGCACTAATAGTTAAAAAAAAATTTAGGGAAGAAATAATACTTGCCGTTTGTTTCACGGATTACTTCTAATGACAGCTGACATTTTGTCTTCCCCTGCCCCTTTTCCTCTTGCAAGTTAGGAAACACGAGAAGAAAAAGCTGCCTAACTGCTATTGGTTAAGCAGTGTGTTGACCTTTAGGCATCATCAGTCATGCTTGTTTACATTCCTGGAATGCAGACCTGGGAAAGCTAACTTGTGCACAGGCATTGAGTAGTAAAAAGGGCAAAAAATGTCCAGGGGAGTCTACCTTTTTATGGAAATTGGCCAGTACACATCACAGATATTTCCTGGTATAGAAGTTTTCAAGTGCTGCCTAATAAATCATCCTGCTTCACATGAAACATCTACTGGGGAGAAATGCATCTCACTAAGGTATAGTATTGCATACATAAAGATGTAATCTGACTGCAGTTCCCCTTTAATGTCACCACTGAGTCCTTTGTAAAACAAATTTGAATTGCTACAGGGAACCAGAGAATCTTAGACAATAAACTAATAAAATACAGAAAATGTTGGATTTTGGAACATGGAAATGTTGGAACAGAGGAGTCATGTAGTGAATGGTTGTGCCATATTGTATTGATCCGAAAATAAGATGGAATTATTAGGTATTGTAATAATTTCAGAAAACTGAATGAGGTATCCATATTTGATCCAATGCCAAGTGTGAATGAGATAAATTAATAGGTTCATCCCAGCCAGTACAATACCACACTTCATTTTACAAAAGGGTCAGGGCAAGTCACATTAAGGGTGAAGTTTAATAAACTCGGAAAAGCCCAATTTCACTTTTCCAAGTTTATTCCCTCGAGATCTTGGGAGTTTCTTGCGCTAAGTATGTAGTATGTAGTATGGCTACCTTTCCATTGAAAAATTCAATTGAAAAACCTGATCGAAAAGTTTCTCTCTGTAAATATAGATTGAAAAAATCTTGTGATATTTACTGCAACAAACTTATGAAATCTCGCAGGAATAAACTCAAAAAAAGCAAAATCGGGCTTTTCCGAGTTTATTAAATTTCACCCGTTACATTCAGGCTAAAGGAGAAACTTTTTTTTCTCTTTTATACTTCAGCCTAAGTATACACAGCATGTGGTACTATAAGAAAAAAATTGTGTCCAATCAACAATTCATTTTATTGTGGCTAAAAGTGTTCCTCTAAAGGTTGTGGGGTGTGGAATGTGTATTGATGCACTGTTAAATGAGGTTTATCCCCCCCTGCATGCTCCTATCCAGGTTTTTCAGCTGGCTAAGAGGCATGCCAACCCTTTCATTTACTGCACTATGCTCAGCTAATCCTTCCATTATATAAATAAGTACGTTTGGGCTTGTTTATCTTATATGTAGCCTCTGTGAGGAATTACTCAAATGGTAGCACCCTTCGTGTGAATGAAAAACATTAGTAGCCTTCAACACCATCAGGTTCATTGAGTATGGTGAGCCAAAAATCAAACAGTCTTTTATCCACAAAATAGAAGTCACTTAAAGTCCAGTTCAAACCAGGTCTAACTTACTCCTCGGTGAGATAGACAAAAGCCAAGAATGTCTCTGTCCTTTTGGGAGTATCTCTTTGGGTCACATTCACAGCACTTAATCCCTAGAAACAAAAAATCAGGTTACTTTCCTTCCCAGTCTCTTTAAATACATTTCATTTTATATATTTTCCCTTAAAGGAACACCATAACAAAGATTAGAAATTTGTGTTTAAAAAATTTGGAGAGAAATCTTTGATTTCTGTTTTATGTTACATTTTGGAAAACAGATTGTTGCTTGTTCTGGTCGCATGTAGTAAAGTATCTCTTAGTGCTTTTCCCTATTTCTTTCCTGACAAAAAACTTGGTAGTTAATATGTAATAATAATGTATATTATCATGCCAAGGGTGGATATCCATAATAACAGAAAACTGCACAGTATTATTTAACTTTTATAACTATTGAAAGTGTTTTAGTGACACAGAACCTTCCATTTTTGAATTCTGCCATTCTGTTGTACTCATCAGGAGCTAAATAAATATGGATTCTGCTTTTCCAGCCATTTTGTTTTCATGTGATCACAGAATAGGTAACTTTGTGTTAAAAATGAAATGTATGCAGTTCTCTTTCTGTTACATTTGCAATTAGCAGATATTACAGGTACTCTGCATAACTGTATCGACGTACATAATCTAGGCAAGGACCTCATTTGCAAGTGTCTTAAAACATTTTTTTCTTTGTATAATTTTTTGGGATATAAAATTATTTCTCTTCTTTACATTAGTAAGTAAGCTCTCTCTCTGCCTTTCCCCCCACAGGAGAAGAAGTTTCCCTCCGTGGGTACAGCAGACCCGCGTCTGAGGCTGGCGACTCCATGGAATGGGGCCCTCCCACCTCTGCCTCCTCGACTCCAAATCACAGAAAATGGAGACTTTCTAAACTCAAGTGACCATCACTAACCGGAGCTGAGGGGTCCATCCAGGAGCCTTTGAGTGGGAGAAGGGGAGACTGGTATTCCCCCACTGAGGCATCTGTGCAAGACCCTGAGGGGTTGGGGGCTGGAAACCATTTACCCCTGACTCTGACCCCCTCCCTCTGTGCCGTTCAGACCTGCGGCTGACAATCTGTGTAACCCCAATCACATGGGGGATCCACCCGCACCTGGGAACTGGAGAGAGAGAAGGGAGAACTGCACTGAACTTTTCCTGCTACTCCTTACCCTGCACCTTAATACCTTGGCCTCCTATTACCATATAATTTCCTGAAATCATCCTTAACAATTCCTACTATTACGTTTAACTCTCTTCTGTCTCCCCACATGCCCCTTCATGCTTTCTGTCTCAGGTCTGAGGCCCTGAGATTCGCACTGACAGATCTGCACTGTAGGGGGCTCTCTCCTAATAACCTCAACACTTTCCCCCTCCTTTACTCATCTGTCCTTTCCTCCTGCCCATTCATTTTCCCCAATTCACCAGATTCATATATTACCCTTTAAATAGCCACCGACTTCCATATATATATATATATTTCCCCATTTTACTGCTCCTGTATCTTCTCCCTCTCCCCTTTTTTTTTGTTCTGTGCAAAACAAGCACATTCTCAATGAGCTTTTCAGCTGAGCCGACTCCTGTCACTAACAGTAGGAAATGAAATGGTTACAAGGTAGGGGTGTGAAAAAAGACTAAGGAAAGAGAAGAATTATTGGAGAGAATTAATAACAGAGATAAACATACATATGTGTATATATATATATGTATATATAAAAGAAATAGGATTGTGAAAGTGAGGGTAAACAAATAAAAGTCCTTGTTGGGTGAATTATTACTGCAGCAGATACTCTGAAATACCAGAGATTTGAGTGCAGGAGTCACAAATGGCAGTAGGATTTACATATGAGAGACCTTGCAGGAGCAAGGAATGAGTCATTTCAGCTGAGTATACAGGTACATTGTACATTTTACCTCCTTAAATGGGCAGCTGAATTGGGAGACTAGCAGTTATCACTCATTATCTTTATTATAATGAATACTATTATAAAGGTTTATTTATTTCTCAGAATCTGTCAGTCCGCTTGTAGCTGAGCGAGTGATATGAGTCTCTCACCCAAAGAGCTTACAATCTAACTCCACTTCCTGTGACATGGGAAGATTATAAATAACTTGGCCTCAAAGGTCGCATGGAACTTGCGGTTGGATGGGGAGGGAGGCAGGGAGGGGAATTTCTACCCATACAAGAGGTTGGTGCCATAACCTGCAGGGCCCCTCTTCACCCCGGTGACAGGAGCTGCCGGCCCTGAAATGAATGTGTCAGTAAAGCTATTCTGATTGTATTTGGTTCTTTTTGACGTTATGTGTAAATATAAAACATTTAAAGAAAAGAGAATTCAGAGTGTTCTTCCTAAAGATGAAAGAGTGTATTTAGAAAATCTTATACAGAAAAAAATCTATATAAATTGCTCCACGTAAAATGATCACTACTGCTGCTGACTTTCTTTTATTGCAGATTCTATAATGCAGCCTTTGTGTACTATACATATGCAGACAAAAAGAAATATATATATATATATTTAGTTAGTTGTAGCTAATCATTGGCACCTTGCAGTTTTTTTTCCAAATTGCTCAAAACATATGCTTAAATTATCATTATCTTTTTATCATTTTTAAGGAGTTAAAACCACAGGCTGGCTGCCATGGTAAATGCCAACCAGCCTGTGGTTAGTTACAAAACCCTCCTTTGGTAAGCTATCAGGCTTATCCTCCAGTCTGCCAGAGTCTGTTTCAGGCTGAAATGGGGAGTGGGTTTAGGACGGCCCCCTCAGCCCTCTGACCTGGTGCTGCTGTGTCAGCTGAACTGGGCAACTTAGACATGCAGTAATTGGCTGTGCCATAGATATTGCTGGCACAGCAGTAGGTGGTGGTTCTAAAATTCTGTAGGGGCTGGGCTGTGATTATTTCACTGGGACACAAAGCACCGCTGGCTGCAGGGTAAGCCCCCTACCTAACCGAAAGGGCAGATCTGTGGCATTAGCTGCCCTTTATTTTATGATTTTAAATTCTGTTCAAGACCAATTATCTAAAAATCCTAGAACATACTAAAAATGAATTCCAGTGTAGAAATCCTCTTTTATTTTGGTCTAGACAACCAATTTCATATTTGCTTAGGCAACTCCTTCAATACTTGGCTGCAAAGCTTTTGTTCAGATTAACTGAGGTAATTCAATATACCAGTCAAAGAACTTTCTGTTGGGTGCCTTTTCCAGATGCTGATTTCAGATGGATCCATTGTTAGCAGTGCAGAGTCTTGTCCTGAACTATTGCTTAAGAACTGAAGTGGTTTGCATGGAAGGGGTAAGGGAACCTAGGGAAGATGACTAAATTTACTAAATTATTTTGCCCCCTGATACCTACTTCTTGTTGATCCAGCTGCTCATCATTCTGCTGATAATGAGATCATGATCTCTACACAGTCTCTCTCTGACACATGAGCAGTAGTTGTAGTAAGACCTAATATTGCTTCTGTGCTTGGTAAAGGAAAGGAGGCAGAGCTGTGACTGGATTGTGACACTGGAATTTTCAGAATGAGGAGTAGCTGGAAGGAGGCAGTACTGTTATTTATCTTCCACCAGACTTCCTTACCCTTATTATGCAAACCTTTATGTCTGGTGCAATTGTCTTGCTTTTGACAATGTATACAACGTTGCATTCCTAGTAAGCTCTACATTCATTACATTTTCAGTTCATTCAGTGCTAGAGATGACATAGAGGTCCAAAAATATTGATAAACCTCCTACAGGTTTCACTCTGAAGAAGGTTTTTTTCTTTTAATTATTTTCAGTCTTTAAACATATAGATGATATGCTTTAGAAATGTTCAGATTTGAGTTGATCTGTCCATAAGACATTCATGTTTGAGTTGAATCTTTCATATCTTGTGTTTTGAAGGTCAGTTCATATTTGGAAGTTGTTCAATGTACTAGTCCACCATTTGTATAATACTGGGCTGCAATCTTAGAAACCTTAGTTAGCTACAGTGACATGGGCTATACGTACTGATAAAATTGCATATTGTGGAAGTGGGAATTTAAAAATTCCCAGGGAGTAGTATGTAATGCCAAGACTGTCATTTTTGGGCACTGTTTCTGGTCTGATCTTGGTTTCCATTTGTCTAATTCTTTAGAAGCTAAACATTACCTGTAATTACCTGGAAGGATTGGTGTCTCATTCCAAAAATACTGCAAGGGTGCCAATATGTAGCCACAACTGTATATATATGTGTGTGTATGTATAGATATTTATACACACAAACACAGAGAGTGTTTCTCACACATACATAGAGCTTTTGCTCCCATATTTGGCCATTTTAAAACTATACTAGAGGAGATAAAATAAGCATATACTATTTCATTTATATGCGTGTACCAATTTAAAATAGCCAAATATGACAAATATGAAAACTTTAATAAAACCTTTAAAAATTATGTTATTATGAATAATGGTGCTTTGATCTTCTATGAAGACCACAGCCATGATCTTTGCAGAAGAACAAAATGTGTTTTAAATTACAAATATGTTCTATTTGTTTTAACTTTATGAATTCAACAATAAATATGTTATACTGAAGTCATTTTATTGCCTAAATATGAAACAGAGAGATGTGATTAGGAGCATTCCAAAAAGTACTTCTTCTACTGGATTTTAATGCAGACATCGACAAATGAAACATTTATGGACTATTGAGGCAATTGAGGAATATTATTTTGGGTACCCAAGTGACAACTGTAATGCACATTTCATGTTTTTTGCTTGTTTCTTTGGTGTGTGCTAAGGGATGGGATTGGGGAAGAAGGGGCACAGACTGAGGTGGGATGTACATTGCGATACAATAAGCAATTATCTGCTGTTATGGTGCTATAATATAGAAAGAGATGGGAACTCCTGCCTGTATAAACAGGACATCAACACAATCAAATGTTGTATTACACAATTTTTACTGTAAAAATCTATAGAAATCATGTTGTACAAAGAAGTAAAAAGAAAAATCAATTTTCACTAATATGGATTGGTTCAGTTAATAGGAGCTGAAAAGATGATGTGGAGAACTTGGGCACATAATGTGGTTTGTGCCAAGCAATCACTCTTTTACAAAACTTGTTTCAGAGTTTGAATGGCTGGCTGGTTTTTGATGCTGTGTGAATGTAAAATAAAATTAATCAGGGTCACTTCCATCACATGTAGAGGCCTCAAAAGGTACAAGTAGATTCTCAGGTCTATCACTGAAAGCTAAAGTATTGTGCTGTTAACAAACTGGAGATGTATAGGGCAAGGCAGACCCAGATAAGGCACAAGAACATGCAACTTTATAGGACGTTTTGCAATATAGTAACTTGTCGCTTGATTCAGTTGGTCAAATATTAAATCTCCTGTGATTGATGATGGACTAAGCCACACTTACCTATTTCCTAGTTTGCGTATGATCATCCTTTAGCAATGAATGTCTGTATTATTATAACAGTGCACCATTACACATAGGCATGTGAAATCCATGCTGGATCACTGAATTTACATAATCTATTATTATAACAGAATATGTTATTCAAAGTTTGATAAATTGGAACCATTTAATTTCTTTATTGTTCTACTAAATCATTTATATACTTGTTCACTAAAGGGAATCTATCATCACCAGTTTCATGGCCAACAGTATCATTTGTATTGCAAAGTAATTAGTTAAATAAGCTAATTTTAGTTATGACTAACTCACGCCAGTTATCTAAAAGACAGATTAGGTACCCAGTGGAAGGTCCATGTTACCCACTAAAGCAGATATAAAAAAATTTGGTAAAACAATAAATTATATCTTTGGGTTGGGTCTACTTTACCCCTGGTAAAAAGCACAGCATTACTATCCACCTGATTGGCATTGTAACCAGTACTGCTGCAGAATGGGCATTAATGCAGCGTGTTTACTCCGTATTACCAAATGCTAGTGTGATTCTGGCCTTAGATACGTGAAACTTATTAAACTTGAAAAGGCTGATTTTGGCCTTTTCAAGTTGATCCCCTGTAGATCCCGGCTGTTTGTTTGGTAAAAATCAATCAATATTTTTCGATTGATTATTATCAAACTGAAATTTTTCGATTGGATTTTTGGATGGAAAGGTAGCCATACTTTACATTAGTAGCATGACTAACTTCCCATCGAAAAACTCAATCAAAAAGCTTTGATTGGTAAAAATCAATGCATAAAAAATAAAGGTAAAAGTCTTGTTAAAATCTAAAGGTGATTCCAGTCTTGCCCAGGCTAAGTACATGGGACTAGCTTCCTGTCTTTGCAGGTGTCTTTGAGCAGCATCTAATGAGATCTAACAATAAAAGACATTCTGGTCTATGAGTTTAAACATATTTATTAGCATATAACATCTTTAGCAATTGCTGCAGGCTCTTGCATCTGATTTGTTCTTATATCTCATCATGATCTAAGAAAATAAATGTTACCTTTATGTATAGCAACAGATATTTATATATCTATTTTGGGCCTTTGCAATTCTAATACATTCCTACACTGAAATCATTAGCATATGTTCAATAAACTTGGAGTAAATAATACATATAGTATTTACTTTTTATATGTTCAAATATGTTTAAGGCACCCACAAATTTTAAACGCTTGAGCTGTTATTGCAGTTGACCATATGATAAGGAACAGCAATAGAGTATATATCATTGCAGACATTAAAACCTGTTATATTAGCATATATAGTATATACAGCCTAATTCACCATTGTGCGAAGTGAGCTGCGAAGCCTTCGGCTCACTTCGCACATGGTGTTATGCGCCCGCTGATGTCCTGCACGCGGACATCAGCGAGCGCATTAAAGGAATTTCAGTCTCGGCGAGAGCACTCGAGTCTCCTCACTGGAACTGGAATCCCTTTAATGCGCTCGCTGATGTCTGCATGCTTCGCAGCTCACTTCGCACAATGGTGAATTAGGCTGATAGTATCCAGGCAAATATGCCTTGTGGACTTTACACATTTAGCTGTTGAGTCTTGTATCTTGCCTCTGCAATGGGATATAAATACACAGAGAGGTAAGTGGTTTTATAAATCTATAGTTCATAGAAAGGTACTTGACTCTTAAAGAAGCCTGTATACAGTTTAAACGAGAACAGAACTTATCCCACTGTTTTGTCACTTTGTTTACCACAAGGATCACAGGCAAATCCAGAGAATTTTATAAGGTCAGCAGAAGATTGAAGTAAAGCATGGACAATCTTACGGGTAAGAATAAATCTCCAAAGGTCCATGGTGTCGCAGTTAACCTCCCTGGACATGGGCACAAGAGAAAACTAATGTATGATTGCAACGGAGAATTGATTCAGTAGTGAATTTTGCTCAGACAGCTGCTAAATAGATTCAAGCTTATGTTTCTAGAGTCCGAAAGTTTCTGCTACTTGCACTTTTCATAAAGAATACAAATGTTTAGAACAAGCCAAAATCTTACAAGGAGAATGTCTTGCAAATAGAGATTAAATTATTGCTTTTTGTTAAAAAAAAAATGTATATATATATATATATATATATA
>WMED01019582.1:0-12388 GCA_019650415.1 Pipa parva | reverse complement strand
TATATGTCATTCCCAAGACGAATTGATGTTGTATTGGCCGCAAAAGGAGGCCCTACACCAGGGGTGGCAAACCTTTTTGGCACAGAAAAGGTGACGTCAGCCACGAGCGTGTCCTCCGAAGTGCTGGCGCTGGTGAGTGACGTCATCATGCCAGCGCTGGGGGAGGAGCACACACGCGTCGAAGGAGGAGAACTCCTCTGCTCATGTGTGCTTCTTCAGTGCAGGCCACGGATCCGGCCTGAAAACTGTCAGATCGGGTCTGCGGCCTGCAGTAAAGGCAGGGTTTGGTGTTGGCTCGCGTGCCAACAGAGAGGACCCTACATGCCCTCTCTGGCACGAGTGCCATGGGTTCGCCATCCCTTCCCTATACCATACTAATAAACTATTGTGGTCTAAAACCAGATGTTTCAGTTTTTTTGTCTAACCCCTGTTTCATTACAACGTATCTGTACCCATAATGGCTCCACAAATCGCATGGTAATTAGAGATGATTATGTCATGCCATGTAATGAGATTAGGTGTTTATTTACAGAAGCATAAAGAGCACACAGTGTTTTGTGATAATTGTTTCATAGGTAAGACTAAAGTACATCCATAGAACAAACCTATATACAGGCAAATTCATTAACAAAATTTCCTACACCAGTTCATACTATCAACTGACTGGTTGTTATGGGTTACTAGATCTCTGTAAATTATTTGCCTCTATTTATGAATTCCTACGATGGTGTTTCTATTGACAGAGAGACCAGTAAAATTAAGCAGTATACACAGAATATAAGGGGAAAACCTGAAGAAGAAATGACTGGGGGTGGGAAAAGATGGTGAAAATCATGGTGACTTGGTTGGTTAAGCCATTGTTTGTGGGAAAAAGAATTTATGTTTAACAAACAAAGGAGTCACTCCTTTATATGCTAAACATAAATCACTTAACCCACAAACATTGGCTTATTCGACCAAGTAGCCATGACTTTCAGCTTGTGCTGCAGAGGTCATCTCTTTAATTTTGTTTGTTTTACTGAATTAGCACATTGAGAAGCCTTGGAAAGTCCCAAACATGAAACAGGATGCATACTTACAATGCCTTTCTGCATAAATGAAACACAAGCTTCATGGGTCATACTTTGCGTGACTTAAAAAATGAGAGGAAAGAGCCTTTCATGCCAGAAGCATTTTATACTTGTTTTTATACATTTCAGCTTTAATTGCAAACAGAAGACTTAACACTATAGATAGTCTTATTGATTATTTAAACTAAAACTACTGTGGAAATGTATCAAGTGGTGTTAATGTAAAAAATAGACACAAATTACTTTGCGTCCATTTATTAGCAATCTGCGCCATTTATTAGCAATTTATCATTCACTTTGCATCCATTTTGCACCAGCTGCGCCTGTTTTTTTTTATTTTTGTGAAAATCTGCGTTCAAGACCAAGCGCACCTGCTTTATGAAGGTTAGAACGATTTTAAGAACTGTTATAAGAAGTAAAAGTAACTCCTGCCTGTAGCCTAGCGTTAGAGAACCAGGTACACATTTGTGTAAAAAATGTTAGCAGTTCCTATTTTGCGTCCTTCTTTTACGATAATGACTGGTTTGTGTATAGAATGTTAAGCTATTTCCATTTGTGTCCAAAGGTTATCAATTACCATTTGTGCACGGCTATTGCTAACATTTTGCTAATATTTGGACACAAACAGAAATTGCTAACTTTTTTTTTTTTTTTTTTACACAAACCAGTAATCAGTGTAAAAAAAGGATGCAAATTGCTAACATTTTTATGCAAGAATCCGTTATCATTAGGCGCACTTTTAATGCTAAATAGCTTTTATTTTTAAGTGACTATTTTTATCATTGCAATAACACCTTTTCCCCCTATGACTCACATATTAAATAATTAACAACCTAAGAGGAATGTTAAGAAATTTGAAGTAGACAGTCCAGTAAAGTGTGCTGGTATTGAATGTTTATGTCATGCTAGCTTTATCTAATGTACGAATGTTGAGTCTGGTCTGTGGAACCCTTTGATGTGGGATTCTGCATTTGTGTCTGTCAGCGAATCAAGAGGTTGTAGGATGTGTCTGTCCAACTGTCTTATCCAATGCTGAACTCATTTCTAAAAATAAATAAATGAACTGATCTAATTGTTTTTTACACTGTTTACATGTCTCCTGGTGATTATTGTAGTTCAGCATTTTGGTACTTAAATCTGAAAAAAATATGTTGCTATATTATTGTTATATGTGTGAATGTTTTTTTATGCATTGTAGGTATTTAAGGATAACTGCTGTAGGAGGGAAGTCCTGGCACTTCAGATGTACTGCAGAAATGAAAGCAGAGGCTGCAAAGAACAAATTACATTGGGTAATCTCTTGGTAAGCCTAGACAGCCAGAAAGGACATTGGTTACCACTGAGGTTAATTCTGCATTACTATGCCACTGGAGAGCTGTATGTCAAATGGAGACTTTCAAGGATATTTTTCAGGCCATTCTCTGCCAAGTGCATGGATGATATCTTTATTTAGAAAGCACTGCTAGGTTTATTTCTAGTACAATTATAATACAGACATGGGAGAAGTGCTCAGTATAGTACAAGTGAAGTAAATTACAAGCATAAACTCATGATGGTACATCACTCTTACTACTGGGCAGTGATTGAATCATTAGATCCCTGCCCCACAAGGCTTGCTATTAAAGATACATATACTTAAAAGAGAACTATAATCAGATTACATCTTTACATATGCAGTACTATACCTAAGTGAGATGCATTGCTCCCCATTAGTTGTTTCATCTGAAGCAGAATAATTGATTATACAGCACTGACAAACTCCTGCACCAGGAAATGTGTGTGATGTAACTGTTAAACACAAGAAAAAGCTGCCGGACTGGTATTGGTTAAGCAGCGTGCTGAACTTTTGGCCTCATTGTTTACATTCCTGAAATGGAGGAGTTTACAGTGGGAAAGCTAACTTGTGTGTACGCAGTAAGTAGTGTCCGGGGGTGGGTACCTTTTCATGGAAAACTGGCCAGTACATTTCGCACACACATTTCCTGGTGATGGCGTTTATCAATTTGCCTCATCAATCATTCTGCTTCAGATGAAACATCTACTGGGGAGAAATGGTTCTCACTTAGGTATGGTACTGCCAATGTAAAGATGTAATCTGACTATAGTTCTCCTTTAATATGCATGAGCTCTACAGTTTAATAGGATCTAGCCATTTACGCCTCAGGGGAGAATTCACCATTGTGCAAAGTGAGCTCCGAATCTTTCGGCTCACTTCGCACTGACTGATATGCTCTCGCTGATGTCCTGCATGTGGACATCAGTGAGCGCTTTAAAGGGATTCCAGTCTCAGCAAGACCAAAAGAGTCGCCTTGCCGAGACTGGAATCCCTTTAAAGCGCGCGCTGATGTCCGCGTGCAGGACATCAGAAAGAGCATATTAGTCAGTGCGAAGTGAGCCGAAGGATTCGTAGCTCACTTCGCACAATGGTGAATTCCCCCCTCAGTCTTGACAGCACTGTGTGCCCAAAAACCCAATCTTGACAGCTAAATAGGTAAATATCATACTTTAGAATCACAATTGAATAAAATTGAGGTATATTGAATTAGTGGTGTTACTGTTCTTTTAAAGGCAAAACAATAAAGCTTATCTAATTAGCTTTGACTAATTGTGAAATAGTAGTAATATATATGTATACTGCAGTTTTCCCCATTTATAAAGGCGTTTTAGCCGAATTTAATAGTCTAGAAGTGTTTGGCTGCTTTAGGCTTGGTCCTTTCACTTAGTCACATTCAAAAAAGATTTCATGTCGAAAAAGGATATAAACGTTAATCTGTAAATGGAAGGGGAACCTAAAAGAGAAACACTGCAAAGTGTGTCCATTTCAACTAATCAATATTTATCGAACTTTTCCAATAATTGACCTTTTCTTTTTGATTCTGTACCAGGGTAATTGAAAAATGTCCAGTTGAAAACGTCAATATTGGCTTTATAACTAGCACACCCCCCACCCCCTCAAGTGTAGAAATAACTCATTCCAGTCCAAATGGGATTTCTTTCAGCTTTTACTGGTACTGTAAGGCACCACATATCACATCATAAAATAGTATAGAAGCTGGCTGACCTAAAGATGACTGCTAGCTAATATCCATAGTAGTAGGAAAATAAGCTTGGCACACAGTGGTATTATGCATCACACAAATCCTACAAACCGTTTACACTCTGTTGGATAAAGGCCTAGATCTACTCCCCTATCCTGAATAGTAAACACAAGTTATACACGAGATATGTCAGTATTTTCAAATTGTTCATCCACGGCTGCATTAAAATGAATGGGGAGCTGTTCTTTCCATATCATTACTCTATGAACTGAGAAAAACAATATATACAAAAGCTCAGAGAAAACGAAGATTACATTATAGCAAGATGATCCCAATATACAAATATCCTAATACACTTGCTATCTGCATACAGTTAATGAGAGCAGCTGGTAAGGTAATATTCCTGTTAAGAGCATGTAACGCCAGTGAACCAATGCAGTCAAGCAAGTAGGTTAATGTTAAGTTGAAAGAAAAGGAAAGCGGATTTATTTGTATTGTTGTTTTATTGTACTACAGCATCATGACACTGAAACACAGGAAAGATAATATAGTCAAGCAAGTGGCAAGATAGTAAGGAAAAGAGAAACAAGATCTGGAAAAACCATAGGATACAGAAGATTAACCTGTGATACATGCTATCATGTGATAGGCAGTAGTCTCAGAGTAAGTGTTAATACTATATCAAAGTACTGACCATGTACATTTAGTATGTTCAAATCTCTCTCAGCTGTGGGATTGTGTCTTAAATAAGGAATGCATCCTTAACTGATCCAGTTAAAGACATGCGAGTCATTGAGAGATAATGATATAATACACCCTTCCGGAACAGTAGGTAGATGGAAATAGATTACGTAGAAAGCCACATATCATTTCACAGAAATGCTACTGGATCAGTGACTTCTGAATGGTAGATAAAAGCAACCTACTTTTTTCTCTTCAAATTACCAAAATGTAAGAAACTTCCCATTTGGACTTACATGTAACCTAATGCAAAAAACTATTCCTGCATTTGCATCTGCCATCTAAGCATCTGCTGACACTCACTCATTGTATCGAACATTAAAAGAACAGTAACACCAAAAAAATAACAAAATGAAATGTTATTGAATAATAAATAAAAATAGTTTTATTGTCTCCAAAATTTGCACTTGAGAAAGTACTAGAAAGAAACAACAATGTTTCTTTCTTTTTTTTTTTTTTTTTTTAATTGAGCCCAACCTAGTCATCCCCCAGGAAACACCCAGTTGACGCAGAAGTGATGAGCACTCAACTAAAGTCAAAACCTTGGACTGTCTTATGTTTAAGATAAGAGTGAGAGTATATTGTTTAATGTGCAAACTTCCTTTCAGATACACCTAAAAAGTGACTGCCAGTTTGAAGAACTTTCCTGTCCCCGTGCCGATTGTAAAGAAAAAGTCATTCGAAAGGACCTGAGTGACCATATAGAAAAGACATGCAAATATCGAGAGACACCATGTAAATACTGCAATAACCAAGTGCCAATGGTAGAAATGCAGGTACTCTTTCTCTAAGGTGCCATTGTCTCATTAGATCTGACTTTTTATACACCCCCTCACCTTTCACCGCATACTCTTTCCATGCATTTGTAAATACATAGCAATTGTATGCAGCAATAGAGGAGAGATAAATGTGGGTGACTTTAGGGTGAGAGGGAAAGGAAACGCTCAGCATGATAATAACATTCCTTTTTTTATTATTATGGTAAAGTTACAAGTTTTGTGAAGGAACGTTAGTTTTATTTCTTGAATTTAATAGGCCTTTAGGTGTATAGGAGCAAAAAAATACCCCTCTTTACTTTATACTCTGTTTTGAGGAGAAAGGGGGATAATTAGTGAGGTAATCCAAACCCATTTTGGAACCTATCAGATTAAATGGCACGGTGCTGACCAGTGAACTTAATTTTTTTTAGTAAACACACAGCTATTCCCAGACACACCGGTCTCTTCTCAATAAATACTAAGTCATTTTGTATTTCCAGGAAGAAAACTATACTTTACCCAATCCCCATTGGATAATGGCAACAGTTTTCTCAGTTCTGGTGACTAGTCATGTCCCACGTAATTTTTCTGAATCTAACATTAACCGAGATCCCACAACAATATACCCAATACAACACCCAATGTCCTGCTTGCTCCAGTAGTAATGAAACTGATGCTAGCAGAACTGACATTTACTAAATCAGTTTTTTAAACTTATGCAATCAGACTTCAGTAGAGAAGAACAGATGACCTCACTAACAGAATAGAGAAAATGGAAGCACACAGTAAGATGGCAGAGCTTCACAATTTTTTTAGAAGATAAAGTGGCTGCATTTTCTGCCAAGTTGTCACTCTAAGATGGATCTAGGCATAAAGAATCTGAATTGGAAAAATTCAGAAATTCTCTATTTAGCTTTGATCCAGTGAGAAAACAAAGGTGCCTAATATTATCCTCTGAACACACAGACAACTTGACAAGCATTTGTAAACATATTCAGTAGAATTCATCAATAAGAGCGCGCAATCTTTTCAGAGGTCTGCTAACCCATACCAATCATCTCTTGACATTCACTGGTGTAGTGGAACTAGAATTTTGAAAGACAATTTCTGATTGGTTGCCATGGTTTACTAGATTGTGTCATTGATAAATTCCAATGTGTCTATAAAAAGTCCTAAGAGAAATACATTCGAAATCTAAAATGAAGTAATTTGCCATAAAAAGACCAGCTAAACAAATTAACCCATTTTAGAGATCAATTCCATTGCTTTGCAAATAGAACAATTTCATATACATATCATGGGCTTGACTAAAGCCAGACAATTTGTTATGCTTTTCTCAAAACAATTCTAAATCAGTACATTACTTATACATAGTAGAATAGTCAACTATGAAACAAACTCCACATGAGAAGACCTCTTCTCCTAGGACACATAAAGACTTTTTGTAATAGATACAGTATGTCCTGTCTTTAAGGCACAAACAAAAACATTTGGTGATAATACTCCTTTTAGGTTCCATGCCTATAAGAACTGCCAATTGATCTTCTGCAAACTCTTAACCTGTTTCCCACTATGTAATCACATTTTATCAACAACAAAGGAATGGAAATAAAACAGCTGGATTTCACTATAGTAGCAACCCAGACAGATGCCCTAAATTCAACCAAGTTCTTGGTTCTCTTATGATCAAGAAGAATTAATTTATGGAAGACAAACACCAGTTACAGCAGATAAATGTAATTAAATTGCATAGAAGGTAGAGTACATTGTTTCCAGACATTTTCTCTGACCCCATCTTATAAATGCTTGATTAAAGTAACAATATCATAACAAGCTCAACAAGGTAGTTATATATGTTAATTGGAAATTTTTCTTGACACTCACAGCAATAGTGGATTTATGTAATAATCAAATGTAACAACTGTATAAAATATTTTTTTTCTGTGGTATTCTGTCTCCTTCTGGCTTTGAAAAATATATTGTAACACGTTCATCCTGTGTTGGAGAGAATGTAATGGGGATGACTGAATCTTGTCTTTAGAACAGTATGGTGTAAAATTCTCCCTTGTTATAAAGTTATCAAGAATGTCTTAAAATGTGTCATTATGTATCCTTTTCCAGAAACACGAAGATATGGAATGCCCTTCTGTTCTAGTCTCTTGTCCTCATAAATGTAGCGCCAGTAGTCTTCTTAGAAGTGAGGTAAGTCAGCCGCTTAATACTTTAGAGTAACAGGTATTTGTAAGTAAAGGCTGAATTATTCAATGTGTGGGGCAGAAATTAAAAGTCTTCTGTACTTCCGCTTGTTGATTGTTCTGGAAGTTGAAACTTGGCAACAGCTGAATGGTAACAAACATGTATTAGAATATGGGTCTTAAACATGGCCGACTAAATGAACAGGATCACTCTATTTCACTGGCATCCACCTCCATCAGCCTGCTCTCTGCTGTCCCAAGGATGTCTCTGGAGCGCCAGTGTCTCAGAGGCCAGAGATGATAGACTTAAGGGCCACGTGTTTGAGATCCGTGCATTAGAGGGTATAGCATAAGTAATGCTACTATACTAAGAATATATAAATGGATATAATCCTGGCCTTCTTGCTCCGATTATTGATGCATTTGTTGATATAGGTTATAGGTTCTCAAATTTATATCATTAAGTACTTTTTTATAGCAGTATAGGAATGTATCTGCAAGGACTACTGTTTACTATGCAACCCATCATCAGTTACCACTCATTGATATTGGGAAGATACATCAATGAAAGCCAACCTCTGAGTGAAATGAATAGGAAGGGTTCCTTTTCTCTTTCTAAAACTATGACCAATAGATCAGGTCCCATTGTTTTCATTTGTTCAGACAGTGAAGAGATAAGAAGGTGCAGTGCTTGCCAAGATGGGATACCTGGTCTTGATGACATGCATAGAATTTATTAAATATTATTTCTTTACCTGTAAACATAAAACTTTTTTGTAAATTCAACAGAATCTTGAGCCACCCTGTTCTTGAGACTGAGGGGGTTATTCACTAGAGTCTGAATTATTGCGTATAGGTGTGAATTCGCCAGATAAAGACAGTCGCAATAGGCTGCTACTGTCACAGTAGCGTCTTTATAATGAGAATATTGTCACAGTCTTAACTTTAAAAATTGTCACGACTTAAAAATGGGGAAATTGTCACGGATTTGCTATGGGAATCCACTGTTTGAGAATTCAACAGTCAAATTTGCACCTTATTTAATAACCCCTGAATTGTTTAGCACTCAAAAACAGTGGCTAGGTGTTTACAGTCTAGCATCACAAAGCTTGCAAACATATTCATTCTGTAGAGGTTACTTTACACTTATCTCCCAGGGAGCATTGCCTTAAATCTCTCTACCACCTCAATGCCTTATGGCCCATTAACTCTATATACATGCAACTCATGACCACCCTGCCTGCTGGTCTGAGTAAAACTAAGTACATCACAACGTTCCTTCATTTGTCCCTAACCATTGACCATGTTTTAAGATTTTGTGTATTAACTTTTGCTATGTGTTCCAGTAATAATGGGAACAATAGCTAACTTTTAATTCCACTCATCTATTATTTTTTCAAACCCACATTATTAAGATCCAGTCATCGATTGCTCTCCTATCATGTTTGTGCTATTGTGTATACACATACCCGAACTGTATATTAGTATTCCAGAATTTGTTAGGACACCTACTGTAACTGAGGATTATGGGAGTTGTTTTCTAACTGGTGTCTTTCAGTTGATGTGTTTCACTTCAGTCTTCATCCTGTCTTTGTTTTACCCTGCCAATGTTGTTTACAGCATATAAAAGAAATGTGTGATCTCTTTAGTGCTTCTCACTTTATTTTGTCAAGGACTACATGTAAAATTCTGCATTTACAATTAATGAATGTATGTAAATTGACATTTGATGCAAATGGCTGAACTGTGTCTTTCATTGTCTTTAAATTGTCAAATATTGGTAGAGATAGTTGAGATCAATTCAGAAATGGTGGTGTAACAATGACTGCTTGCAGATGCTTCTTCCTAGATGAGGTAATCAAGTATGTTCTTGACAAAATAAGAATATTCTGATTCTATGCGATTCTTTGGACCTCATGGACCAAAGTTTGTTTGTGTTTTTAGGTGTACAAAGATTCACATAGGAAATCACAAGAAAGATCTACAGAGTTTTGTTTAGTGTATTTCCACCCACAATATTTACCCCCCAACGTCCTTAGTGCGAAATTTATTAAACTCGGAAAAGTTGTTTGCGCTTTTCCGAGTTTAATAACTCGGGACAATGATTTGAAGTTTCTCCCGGTAAGTATCGCGAGATTTGACTCGTACGATACTTGCCATGACAAACTTTTTAAATTAAATATATCCCTGGAAAGGAAGCTATACTGTATGGCTACCTCTCTCCATGGATATATTTAATTAAAAAAAGGCTTTTTCGAGTTTAATAAATTTTGCCCATATATTAGTGTTTAAGCACTGTATCCCTAATGTAGCAAACTGTTTTATGTGGCTTGTTTAGATCAAGAGCTGCATACATTTATTCATTTTATCCATTATGTTTAGCTGAAAGCATATATATGTTGAATTATTTAATGTTGTAGAATTTATGTTTTACCTCCCTTTCTTTTCCTCTTATTGCAGTTGAATGCACATTTGTCAGAATGTATAAATGCCCCAAGTACCTGTAGCTTTAAACGTTATGGCTGCAATTTTAAGGTCAGTATAACAGATTTTGTAGCAGTTGTATTTGGCACCCTTCACATTAGCACAGAGTATTACCACATTCTAATTTTTGGTTTGGACAAACCAAGGAACACCAAAAAATCTAGTTTTTTGAACCATCAGCTTTCTATTTGCAGTTAAAGGGGAACATTGAAACTGCATAGCAAATTTTGAAATATAGACAGGCATGTTTACTTACTTTGGGACACTAAAGACAGGATTGACTGCTTTTCAACAAGCCATTGGGACCAGTTTGCTAACCAGAGGATGAGGAAGAAATGCCATTCTCCAAAGAGCTGGTATACATAGACTATTTGCTTGCCAAATCTTGTAGACAATTGCACACTGCATCTACTGATAATTCTGACTGAATAAAACTTTGCCACCTCAGCCAAGTCTCTGTTGGTCAGGATGGTAGAAAAGGTCAACCAATGACCACAATTGGAGCATATGTGTGTGGTCATCAGCAGACCATGCACGCTTGGTCCCATTGAGTGATCATCCCAGTCATAACATCTGCAGATGTCTGCCAAACTGGTGATCCTATGATAGATGGAGTTTATTGTCACTGAGTAGTACATGTATACATACCAGCGAAATTAAAGTGCGTCCATATATAATAAATATACACTATAAAACACAATGAGTACAATAAATTTGTATATAAAAGAAGAAGAAATATTAGAGGAGAAGAAAAGTTCAATCAATAATGCGAATGAATACAAAATCATGCAATGCAGATTGTTTATCAGGGACAGATTATTGCAGAATAGTGGGGGGGGGGGGGGGGGGGGGGGGGGGGAGGAGGCTATGAGTGGGGCAGGTAGAGGTTCTATTGATGTTTGGCCATTAGCTCTTTGCATCTGTACCTACCGTTAGACTGCTAAAAGATTGATTTCACTACTTAGAAAGCCAGATATCTCTTTAAACTTTTGTTTTATGTTATTTGTCATTTCATTCTCTTGTTTATATTAATATATGTTTGGCGGTTTGTTGTGCGGTAATGAATTTGTAGAAGAATAGGGAAACTGATAATAGCATAACACTGTTGTAAATTAATCCTGTGATAATCAGGATTTACAAATATAATTAAAGATGATGCTTGCCTAGAGACTAATTTAGTGTGTTGGGAGTAGTCATTATATAAGACAATATAGAGTTAAGATTAATCTGTAGTTTATATTGTATATGAATTCTGCAGTTTTACTCTGTGCTGAATTTTAAGCTGCTCTCTGGTTGCTTGGCCAGTTACTAGCAACTAGGCCAGTGGTTTAAATACATGAATAAAAACGAAAATAATCCAGATTCACATCGAGTTCAGCAACTGGATAGTTTCAATGCTTGGTTATTGAAGTGAAATATAAGAAGGCAAATAATAGATAAAAATATGCAAATATAAAATTACCACTAACTAAAATTGTGTAGAAATTTCCCTTCCCTATATAAATTAATCTGCTTTTTTTTTATATATATTAAAGGGCATTTTGTATGGTCCTCAGATAAATTGGTACTTTCCATTTCTTGATTTATGATTTAGAAATTTCTGTGTTTTCCCCACTGGAAGTGAGATGATGTTTTGTTTTTTTTTTGTAGTTGTTTATCGCAGTAGGACCTTGACAAACACACTTTGTACAATTCAGTACAAAGGTTAAATCTGCATTATAGACTACTTTTTCCATTAATCCGTGGGATTTTCCACTTCGAATCATGAAAAAACAAAAATCTAAATGCATTGGATTAACAAAAATTGCATAATATTTGCCAGTGTGCTAGTTCCGTTAAATGGTATTAAATACAGAGATCTTGTCATATTTCCAGGCCACATGTACCACCTAATTATGTGTTTGAGGTTACGTTAGGATTTTTGATACTTAAACTGCTTTGTGGGACCATTCAACATCCCTTTTATACAAAAAGAGTGTTATCACCATGAAAAAGTAAAAGACCTGGCAAAAGCTATTGAAGCAGTAACCTTTTACATAAGCACATACAGTACAGTGGTGTGAAAAAGTGTTTGCCCCCTTCCTCATTTCCTGTTTTTTTGC
>WMED01019581.1:0-12388 GCA_019650415.1 Pipa parva | reverse complement strand
CTTGTGCCGGCAAACTGATAGTTTGCCGTGGTGAAACGCGCCCCCCTTCACGGAGCCTCATGCCCACCCAGGGGGGCGCACCCCACTATTTGAGAACCGCCGGGTTAGGGGAAGTAATGTCCCAGGAGATTAATGGAGAGGAACATCCGATAGTATACCTAAGTAGGAAACGTTCTCCTGCTGAAAGGAATTATTCCATCATAGAAAGAGAGGCTCTAGCTATAAAGTGGGCTCTAGAATCATTAAGTTATTGCCTGGTGGGCAGGAAATTTAGGTTAATATCAGACCATGCCCCATTGAAGTGGATGAGCCAACACAAAGGGAATAATTCCAGGGTTACTCGATGGTTCTTATCCTTACAGGATTATTCCTATACAGTGGAACAAAGGCCAAGGAAATTACATGTAAACGCAGACATCCTCTCAAGAGTGCACTGTATGATGGGTGACAGTGCCCAACCCCATGGCTTTGGACAGGGGGGGGGGAATATGTGAACAGGTCTATGGAAAAGGAAGAGATGGAGTGTATTTGCCGTTTAGACTCCTGTCAACTCTGGCATAAAAACCCTGGGAATACTAGAGACTGACAGGGTTAAACTGTCAGTAGTTTTCTTAAACTGGAATTTGGGCCCAGGGTTTAGGAGTGGCTGAAGAGTTTTGGGTGGGAAGGCCACTCCTACACTCCATATCAGGTTTGTCTAAATTAGAGCACCTGTGCAAGCTTTAAAAGAAGCACAAGTTATCTAGGAAGAGAGAGTCTCTCTCAGTGTGTGTTTGGCTGTGCTGAGGTGTGGTTAGTGAAAAGACCACTGGGACTCTGTGGGGTGAAATTTGTGGACTAAGAGGTTCATGTTGGTGAGAAAAGACTGGAAAACTGATGTTATTCGTTTTATGTTATTTTTGCCAAGTCAGGTTGAATTTCTGTTAAATTTTGGACTTTCTGTAAATAAACACTATTTCTTAAGAGAGAAACCGGTTGGAAATTCGTTTATTGGAAAAGACTACCTCAGCAAGTGAGTTAAATCCCTATACAGATTAAAGTGGTGAATTAAGAAAGAGGTTGGCAAGGCTGCGACTGACTATTCCACACTAAGAAAGAAATAACTACTGACATGGTAGAGTGTAGCACTGTTCGCGTTTCGGCTATGGCAGGGGTAGGCGGACTGCAGCTCTTCAGCTGCCTTGTTGTTTCCCTGAGCACATCTTCCTCACCCCGCCCATGACCTCCAACACTTCTTCTGATAGGACATCATCAGATCATGTGATTGGGAGAGTGCGCTCCTTCCCCTTTGTGGCTCCATAAAAAAAATTTCCCCAGTGTAGGAGGGAACTAAATGGCTCGCTCCTGTGCAAAGACTGCCGACCCCTGGGGTATGGGAATCCTCTGTTTAGTGAATAAGGAGTTGAGAATTTGTGACTATGGGTAGCAACCCCAAGAGATGAGAATTCACTTCCTCAGTCAAATTCTTACTTTTATAAATGAACCCCAGGGTTTAGTTCTGCTTGTGATTAGTAGTGTCATACACATAAAAGCATTGTAATAATATATTAACCGCAGTCATTATTGTAGAATAAAAATAGTACCTACATCACCTATATTTGTGTCAATACATTATAACTTTCCATATTTATAGTAATATATACTCGTTTTGCTACTAGTAAATAGAACAAATACAAACTTGTCAAACACTCCTAAAAGTAGAGGCCATTTTTTTCCCATTTATCCACTTACTTTACTTCACTTCAGAGGCAGACAATATTATTCCAGACCTTCACTACCTATTACATTGCTCAGAATGATGAATGGACCACTGTAAGGTAAATCTATCACTGGTCACTGGAGGTAGAAAATGTCAAAGAAAAGTTATGGCTAGTTGGCTTTATATATTGTGACATTATACATAAAAGTAATTGAAGTACAGCAAATGCCAATGTTTTCTTGTCTTGCGTGTCTATTTATTTTATATATCCAACAAGATGGATTCATTTACAGAACGGCGTGTATAGGGATTCACTTCTTCTAATAACATATCAATAATAAACAGACTGGCTATTTATATCAGTCATGCCATATTTTCTTGTTCCAGATATTTTCTTCTCTATGTACTCTTGGAAAATCAAGGTGAACAAATGACTTGTGAACTAAACCAAAGATACAAGACTGATGTCATTTAACTGCACGTAGACTTTTGTTACAGTAACCGGCTCTATGCTTTCCTCTGTCTACAGAGAAGCTGCAGAAACATGTTGTTGGATTGAAAAAGCTGCTAAAGGGATTGTTCGCCTTAGAATTAGAGCCTCATTAACTAAAGCCCAAATAGTCATTTAGACCTGTAAATTTGCATCTCTTCTCCACTTCCCCATGTTCGCTTATTGAGCAAAGTCTGCAAAGTGGTGAATACACAACCAATTCAAGCGACTACATGAGTCGCAAACTTACGGAGCTCTTTGCATCATTTTGCGTGTGCGTGCACAGGTACTTCTACTATTGACTAAAATGTGGAGTGCGCCAAAGGTGCAGATGCGACTGGGTGAACTGCTCTGAATTCGTCTGTTTCACTTTACCTCTTCAGACTGGTGAATTGGGGGGCTGATGGCATCAACCATTCAAAAGTGACAATGACGACTGCAACTAAGTGACAACATGACCTAGGGAAAAGGTGACATAGAAATAGAATATTGACAAAATACAGTTAGTGGGATATGGTGAGACTGACATCACTGCCCTTCACTTGTCAAATTCCCCTCATTCCCCATGACTTCTCATACTACTATCTGACTGAATAGGCCACAGTACGCATCCGATAACGATCCCCACTGTCTGTCTGGCAATTGTATTCTCCATTTATTTAATCCTGAGAAGTGAATTTGCAACTATTTTGATGATTCAATTTGATTTGTTGTGAAGTGAATTCAGACTTTAGTTAATAAGGCTCTTAATATTTAAAATATTGTAGGCAATGGTATTTTAAGATGATTTGCAGGTGGTCTTTATTTTTTTTCAGTTTTTTAAATTTTCTGAGATTATGTTCAGAACTCTTTTCCAGTTACATTTTTTATATTTTCTTCCATTCAAATGGTCTTCTGGTTTCTATGGTCCATTAACGTAGCAATCAGCCACTGGTTAAGTACAGACTAGCAGTGTTAAGGTTCAGAACAGAGTAGACAAATATGTCATGAAAAAGTATTGTACATCAAACATTCACACCCCAGATTAACTGATAAACCTAAAAGAAATATCAATAATCAACAAAGATGAAGTGAAACAAAGTCCAATAATTGAGAAACTACAATTAAATAAAAAAGACCAACTGACACTATTACTGTAAGATTAAATTAAACTCGGAAAGACTGCTCTGGGGTGGGGTTATTCACTAAAGTCTGAATTGTTGCGTATAGGTGCGAATTCGTCAGATAAAGACAGTCACAATAGGCTGCTACTGTCGCAGTTGCATCTTTATAATGAGAATATTTTTGCAGTCATGACTTTATTATGGGAAAATTGTCGCAATCTTAACTTTAAAAAATTGTCGCGACTTTACAATGGGGATATTGTAGCAGATTTACTATGGAATTCCGCTGTTTACGAATTCGACAGTCGAATTCACACCTTAGTGAATAACCCCCTTGAGTCTTTACGAGTTTACCGAGTGAGGTCCCGAGAGATGTTCTGAGATTGAGTTTTTTTATCTCGACTATTTGAATTTTTTTTCAATGGAAAGGTAGCCATACTTTACATTAGTAGCATGGCTACCTTTTCATCAAAAATTTGGAAAAATCAAGATCTAAAAACTTGATCTCGAAATCTCATAAGAAATCTTGTGAGAACATTGCGAGATTTCTCTCGGTAAACTCATAAAGAGTCAGAGCGGTCTTTCCAAGTTTAATAAATTACGCTGTTAATAAGAATTATTTCCAAGCGGGACAATAATAATAGTTAGCCTGATCTTTTAGTTATTCTTCTGATTATGCAGCATCTCATACCTCTTTTGATACATTTTGATTTATTTTCAGATACAATCTTTTAGTCATGGCTGATAAAGAAAGCACATACAATTAAATGATAGAGTAAGCTAATTAATAAAAAAAAAAACGTGCATAATGTTTTTACATTAGGAGATCTATTTTTACCTGAATTAATATGGATACAATACATCTTAATATATTAAATTATTCATGTTTATAGCTGAATTTCTTTTAAATATTGTGAGTATTTGTGAAAGCATTTTTTACAAGACATTAGTGAGTCACTTTTATCCTAAAATTTATAAACAGCTGTGCTAATTATATGTTTAAGTGCACCTGTAGTTCACATCACAATGATAAGTCCAGGCAAATGTGATCAAATAGACCTCACAGGGTCATAAGTCTGGAGTTACAGGTGTAAAATAGAACCCTTTCTAAGAGTGTTCACAATAGGGACATACAGCATATCTATATTAATTGTTTTACATTGTATGTATGTATTTATTCATTTATGTAGTGCTGACATATTATGCAGCGCTTTACAGAGATTAGTCATTCACTTCAGTCCCTGCCCCATGGAGCTTACAATCTAATTTCCCTATTCAGCCACACACAGATATATGCTTTTGGATTGTGGGAGGAAACCGCAGTGCCCAGAGGAAACCCATGCAAGTGCAGGGAAAACATACAAACTCCATGCAAATGAAGTCCAGGGTGGAATTGAACCCAAAACCCAGCACTGCCAGTGTGCAGCTGTCTTACAGCTATCAACTTCAGTGTTTATATATTATTATTTGGTTGATGATGATGGGGGTGTAGTGTTCTTTTAAGGATAAACCATAATGACAAAATTAATCAATTTTAATTGTTTAAATAATGTTAAATAGTGTTGTGTCATCACTTCACATGTCTTCTCTTCTTACCTACTGATATCAACTTAGACTTCTCCATCCATCAGTGCTCTAAATACTGAAAAATGTAAGTCTTTCTGATAAAGGACATTTGCATCTCATGAAACTGTTGGGCAGAAATTGAAGCTCTTTCTAAAACTGTTGTTATGATTTAAGGAAGAGATTGTTTGACTTCACTAGACTAGAAGCAATACAACCTCATTCAAGCAGACCTTTTTTCAAAAACATCACCACTTTACATTTTAGTACACATTTTATTTAAGACACAAGTATCCCTTTTATCCTTTTAATGATAACATCCAGCAATTTTAATGGTAATGAAACCATTTTTGTGTATTTGTCAATGACAACGGACAATGAACCTAAATTATTGAATTTAACACAAAAATCAAGGAATTTTTGGAGAAAAAAAGGGATTCTCCACAGGTCCAACCACAGATGGACTTTTTCAAACTATAACTCAGGAAGTGTCTTCATGTTTTTTAAAAATGATTAGACACACTGAAGGTGGCTTAGCGAGTCTATAAGTGACAGTTCTATCTCACACTAACACCATCATTCTGCCACCTACCCAAGCCACTGTCTGAGCCTCATCTGGATCATTTTCCAGATCACCCAATGATAAGTCAAGGCTTATAGGCATAGATGTACAGTATGAAAGCAGCAATTGACCAGTTTGAGAAGAAGAAACTGTTTTGGCATTTCTAGGAAGAAAGATTCACTTTTATTTGTATTTTTTATATTTTATTTTTGTACATTTCATTGTATGAGAAAACCTTTCAAATTTGTAAATAGAAAAGTAAAATAAATTGAACTTATCTTTATAAGTGTGAAGTGTATGTTTTCATGAAAAAAAACCCAAAAAAACAAAGAAATATTAACTTCCAGAAAACAAAGTAACTTATCTGATGTGCGCAATGATTAATATACAGGGTTTGAAAGTAAATCAACTTCAAGTCTCTGTCATGAACAAGAGATTGGAGATGGAAAATTAATTAAACATCCTCGTTCATTAGCTTTCAGCACAAATTCTACACTGATCAAATTCTTTTGCACTTGAGATACGTGTTAATGAACAACTTTAATCAGAAACCAATTTGACCAGGAAATTAAAACAATGGCTGAATATTTGTTCTACAGGTGTATAGAATTTCCATATATTTCAGCATCGCAGGTGGAATTTCACTTTAAAGGGACAATATAATCAAAATACACCAGTACAAAAGATTTATAAGGGTGAAATTGAATAAACTTGGAAAAGCCCGTTTCGGCTTTTCTGAATTTAATCATGAGAGAGAGAAACTTTTTCTATTGAATTTATCCATGGAAAGGGTAGCCATACTGTATATGTGATTATTAAACTCGGAAAAGCGAAAACAAGCTTTTCCGAGTCTAATACATTTCGCCCCTAGTCTCACTTTTAAAGGCCGAAATGTAATAAAATCAAAAAAATCGATATCTCGATATCAATAATTTCAACTTGATATCACGATATCAGATATTAATTTATACAAAAATAAATTAGTTCACCACAATGTCGAAAAATGCGATATCGCGATACTGAACTTTTACTGATATCGCAACATCAAATTTTTCAATCTGTTTATTTCAATGGAAAATTCATAATATCAATAATTTCAGTGAAAAAATTAAATATCATGATAATTTTTTAATTCCT
Organism: Pipa parva; assembly: GCA_019650415.1. Classification (NCBI taxonomy): domain Eukaryota; kingdom Metazoa; phylum Chordata; class Amphibia; order Anura; family Pipidae; genus Pipa; species Pipa parva. The sequence continues at coordinate 5,834 of WMED01019581.1, read as the reverse complement.
TTATCGAATATTTCAGTTGAAAAGTTGAAAACAATCTTTTTGACTTTAATAAATTTCGCTCATATATGACTTAGGTACATATTATCTAGAAAACAAAAATATAACCTCTGTAATATAGGGAGAGTCTATTAGTTGTGCATCTTTTGCTTTTTTCTTTCTTTTTGGTGTTATTTCTTACTATATCTCTTAAAATGAACAATGTTTTCCTATCTGGAACCAATTCCATCTTACTGTCATTTTAACGAAAGGCTAATTTTGTCATGTGACCCAAAGCTGATTCAAGCTGAGTTGGCAAAACGGCTCGATCCAGCTGAAATCCCACCATGGTCTGACAGAAACTGGGAATCTCCGAAGATTCACATGAGTTTCTAGAAATGATTAACATTTTTTGACAGGGACTCAAACCAAGATTGGTTCGAGGACATTCATTTTAAGTTGAAAAAGCATAGTAGAAAAAACAATTATATTATAAAATCTATAAGAAAATACCATTTTTTTCCAGACCGAGCCCTGAATTCATCATCATATGCACACAGTGCCCATAGCTCAATATTTCTTTTAGAGGGAAAATGAGTGCAGTTTCCTCTGTGCATTATGCCTATTTGTACCAGCCCTTTAAATATGGGGACTGATGCCTCTAAAGTTGTACCTATAGCTAGACATCTGCTAGCAAATTTGGTCTGTGGCCCTTGCATTCTACTTAGGAAATGCCTAGCTGTATATCTGTTACCAGCCCATCTAGTCTCTTTTGCAGTATAACCCTAACAACCATGCAGCTAAATGATTGGTTATCAATACTGTCTTTTTAAAAGGAAAAGCCTTTTCACTATCCATAGCGCAGGGATCATAGTAAATTAGTTTAGCTGCGCACTTCAGGGAAGCAGTAAAATCTACTGGAGAAAGAAGTTTGTTGGAGTCCATTGTTAATGAACCCTGCAGCAATGAAGATTTTATTGCTTTTGTCTAAATAATTGGGAGAAAATGTAGAAAATTCTGGTAGAAATATCAAGTTTGAAACTTTGAAAAAGCAGGAACCATTGCTTGATTCTTTATTCATTTGCTTCTTTTATGTTAGATTTATTTGACAGATTTCTGGAGGTTTTTTTTTCAGCCTAATTTGCCTTGCTTAATCATTTATTCAATGTCATGCTTGTTCTCTCTGTCTGGTTTCTCAGTGCAATTTAGCTATATTAAGTGAAATTAACCTATATTGTGATTTAAATAAATATGATTGGTGCTAAAGTTGCTTCATTTTCCTGCCTCCTTTATCCTTATTTTACTGGATACTTGGTGCTTACAGATACAGAGAGCACAGGAGAACATAGAACTACTCTTTTTCCAGAAAGTTTGAGGATTCACATAGGTGACGTCAGCAGCTCCGGATTGGCTAGCAACCCGAAAGCTGGTGATGTCAGCGGCTCCAGATTGGCTAGCAACCCGGAAGCACTGAGAGAGCTTTGTCTCTCTACAGAGCTTGCTGGCGATTAGCAGGCAGACTGTTACGAGTGGTGCTTGCATGTGAGCACCACTCAATACAGTCAAAGAGCCAGATGCGGCTACCAAAAGTGCCACATCTGGCTCAAGAGCCATAGGTTGCCGATCCCTGGTCTAACTACAATACAATTATTTGGATTAGTTTATTTTTTTTTAGTGGAGTTTTGCATTTGCAAATCCTATCTATTAGTCGAACATTATTAGCTGCAACATGGCATACAGAATTGCAGCCTGTATTATTTTGCTGCAGAGGTCTATCTGCAAATCTGTAGAGGTATAACTGCAGTACACTGTTCATTTTTCTTTTATAATGTAAAAAACATAATAATTTTTCTCTTCCAATTTAAATCATCTCATTTCTGCTAAGTGGTTGTTGGATTTATTTTAGAAAATCCATTCTACTTGTAAAAGGAACATTTTTCATTATTACCAGTAAAATAACATAGATGAAAAAAAAAAATCTGCAGTCTTTACAGTGCAGACTAATTTCTTCCAAAAATGTTAAAATCCTACCTAATATAGGAGCCAACTCTCTTTCTGTTAATGCACCATTTATTTTCTGCTTTAGAATGTTGAACTACTAAGTCCTTTGGTACTACTGTTCCATTATTTTTTTCTTTTAAACTAATATGTATTATTATTTCAATGTTTATTTGTCTTACACTTTCTGTTTAACATTAACCTTAAGTGGTTTCTAAATTTAAGATAGAAAAAGAAAATCTTTCCAAGCTAAAGCCTGATCATCATCCAGGTGCTATAAAAATAACATATACATACAGTATATATACTATACTTTATATATATATATATATATATATATATATATATATATATATATGTATTGCAGTACTTGGTGATACCTAACAGTCAGTTTAGATAGACACGCTTTCAAGAGGTCTGTCCTCTCTTTATCAAGACGTGATAAAGATAGGACAGACCTCTTGAAGGTTTGTCTATCAACAAATACTCATTTATATAAATAATTATATATTTACAGTGTATCCACAAGATTACAGTGCCAACCTACCTGCATCTTGGTTATTGCATTTTCACATTTCTTGAAAAATTGAAGTTTGTTGAGATACCAAAGGTTTCTATTAAAATATGAATTGACTCTTGCAGCGGACCGGTCTTTCATTTTATATTTTCAAATAAGCTGGAATTTCACAGCTACTAAAAGCTCATGCACATAAGTACTCTGTACTGTTCGGCTATAAAATTGTAACTGCTGCTGCTACACTATTCATTTTTCATTTAAAATTAAAATGTTCATATGGTTATTTCTATTGGAGAGAGGCAGTGGCTGGTTCCACTGTATCTGTTATCTTACAGTATTGTTTAGTGCAGAAATATTATATTCACAGTTATTACAGGACATAAAGGCCTTACTGTTTGGATAGTTAAAATTGCAGTTAAAAAAAAATTAGCAACAACTAATCAATCAAGTGTGCAAGCAAACAGCTAAAAGTGCTGATTTATCAGTGATAAAAGGCACTGATAAAAATGTATGCCGATGAAAGGTTCCATGCCATTTACCAACAATATGGGGAATTTATCAAAGAAGGTAATCAATGACAGATGTCTAGTGAGTGTGACCCATTGCAACCAATCAGCAGTCAGCATGCTCTGGAATAAGGAAACAAGAATAATAAAAGGTAACTTCTGATTGGTTTGTTGATGAATTCCCCTGAATAATTGCTGTATGGTTAGCAGGGAAAAAAACACTGGACAACACTGGAAGTAGAGCACCGAGAGGGCATTTATTGATAAATCACAGTGTCTTATGACATAATCTGCTAACTGAAGGGTCTTCGTAGTTCAGCTCAGCACCAGCCCTTTCCCTTGTACATTCAGCTCTAGAATTATTCATTCTGTGGATAAGGAGCAGCTCCGTAGTTCTAATTCTGCTAGCAATATACGGTATATAAAATGCTAGCTCTCCTTCAGTGTTAGAATCAAGCAATTGTTTCCTGCTTTTTAAAAGTTTCTTTCCAAATGTTAAATAGAAACCATGAAAAGACAAAGTGACTAAACTCTGTGGCAACACTAATAGTAACTTGAGAAATGATGCCTTTTAAGTTGGTGGAGTGTTTCAGGAATCTGATGGCTTGGGCTGAACCTCACAGGCCTAAATCTAGCCATCTTTACCCTTCCAATAAACCCAAATCCATATCTTTATAATACACTGCTGGAAATCACTGAAAGTGGACTTTCTCTCTCCACCTGGTACTATAAGCATTTTACTAATAATTTAATTTAAATAATTTACTAACATTTAATACATTTCGCCCATGTATGTTGGTCTAGTTCAACCAGATCAGCATCTTTCCATTATTCATCAAAGTAATTCCCTACGTAATGTATAATATACATAAATTAAATGTTAAATTTAGGCTCTGATCACAAGATATAAACATAAATAGCAATCACTTCATTACATGAAAGAAAACTTGCAAGTTTGTAAATTTGTATTAGCTTTTGATGTTAGTGTGTCCAGTGTAAAAATCCAGATAGATTCCCTACACTCTGAAGTCATGGGGGACCTGTGACATCAGGGCCTTGTGACATGAGGAACCTGTTATTCCTCACTCTGCACCTTATATCAGCCTCCATGATTATAAAAGGCAGGTCAGGAGAAGCAGCAGTATATAGGCAGCCAGCATCACATGGTGTGTGAAGTCAGGCACAAGATCGGATAATTTGGGGGGCTGCTGTTTAACGGTGTGCAGAATGATCGGTCTAAATACCTGAAATTTCCTTCTCAGGTACAGACAAGTAGAGTATAGGAAATTCCGTTTATTGGCTAACGGAATAGATGGTAAATGCTGCTTTCCACTCTATTTAGCTCTCTTCTGTATAACTGGGGTATGCTGGGAAGTCTGTATAACTGGGGAATGCTGGGAAGACTGTATAACTGGGGTATGCTGGGTAGTGTGTATAACTGGGGTATGCTGGGTAGTGTGTATAACTAAGGCATGCAGGGTAGTCTGTAGAGACAAGTAGAGTACAGGTGATATCATTTATTGGCTAACTGAATAGATGGTAAATACAAGCTTTTCCCACTACTTAGCTCTCTTCCGTATAACTGGGGTATGCTGGGTAGTCTGTATAACTGGGGTATGCTGGGAAGTCTGTATAACTAAGGCATGCTGGGTAGTCTGTAGAGACAAGTAGAGTATAGGTGACACCTTTTATTGGCTAACGGAATAGATGGTAAATGCTGCTTTCCCCACTACTTAGCTCTCTTCTGTATAACTGGGGTACACTGGGAAGTCTGTATAACTAAGGCATGTTGGGTAGTCTGTAAAGACAAGTAGAATATAGGTGATACCTTTTATTGGCTAACTGAATAGATGGTAAATGTGAGATTGAAGAAGAGACCTAAGTAGTGTGGAAAGCTTGTATTTACCATCTATTCGGTTATACAATAAAAGGTATCACCTGTACTCTACTTTTCTCTGCTTACATCTATGGCTAATGCGGTGCTACACTCTACTTGTCTCTGTTTATATCTATGGCTAACACAGTGCTACACTCTACTTGTCTCTGTTTATATCTATGGCTAATGCGGTGCTACACTCTACATGTCTCTGTTTATATCTATGGATAACGCAGTGCTGCACTCTACTTGTCTCTGCTTATATCTATGGCTAACACATTACTACACTCTACTTGTCTCTGCTTATATCTATGGCTAGCATGGCGCTACACTCTATTTGTCTCTGCTTATATCTATGGCTAATGCGGTACTGCACTCTACTTGTCTCTGTTTATATCTATGTCTAACACATTACTACACTCTACTAGTATCTGCTTACATCTATGGCTAGCATGGCACTACACTCTACTTGTCTCTGTTTATAACTATGGGTAGCATGGCACTACACTCTACTAGTCTCTGCTTATATCTATGGCTAGCATGGCGCTACACTCTATTTGTCTCTGTTTATATCTATGGCTAACATGGTGCTGCACTCTACTTGTCTCTGTTTATATCTATGGCTGACACGCTGCTACACTCTACTTGTCTCTGTTTATATCTATGGCTAGCACGGCGCTAGACTCTACTTGAGGGAAATTCACCATTGTGTGAAGTGATCTCCGAATCCTTCACGTGGACATCAGTGAGCGCTTTAAAGGGATTCCAGTCTTGGCGATTCGAGTGGTATCCCTTTAAAGCGTTCGCTGATGTCCGCGTGCAGGACATCAGCGAGCGCATAACAGTCTGTGCGAAGTGAGCCGAAGGATTCGGAGTTCACTTTGCACAATGGTGAATTCCCCCCTACTTGTCTCTGCTTATATCTATGACTAACACGGTGCTACACTCTACTTGTCTCTGC